>VZTQ01013652.1:0-11804 GCA_013400755.1 Pelecanoides urinatrix
GTACCATGGGATAAAACCTTGGAGGGAAGATGACCCCAAGAAAGCCAGTTAATATTCAAGGATCACCTCCTCCAAGCTCAGGAGCATCACAACAAAGAGGAAGTCAGGAAAAAAAATGCCAGGAGGCCTGCATGGGTGAACAAGGAGCTCCTGGACAAACTCAAACACAAAAAGGAAGACTGCAGAGGGTGGAAACAAGGACAGGTAGCCTGGGAGGAATACAAGCAGTGAGGGATTAGGTTAGGAAAGCTAAAGCCCTGATAGAATTAAATCTGGTCAGGGACATCAAGTACAACAAGAAAAGCTTCTATAGGTACGTTGGGGATAAAAGAAAGAGTAAAATGTAGACCCTATCCGGAATGAAACAGGAGACCTGGTTACTTGGGATGTGGAGAAAGTGGAGGTACACAATGATTTTTTTGCCTCAGTCTTCACCAGCAAGTGCTCAAGCTTCACCATCCAAGCCGCGGAAGGCAAAGGCAAGGACTGGGAGAATGAAGAGCTGCCCACTGTAGAATATCAGGTTTGAGACCATCTAAGGAACCTGAAGATGCACAAGTCCATGGGACCTGATGAGATCCATCCGTGGGACCTGAGAGAACTGGCAGATTAAATTGCTAAACCACTATCCACCATATTTGAGAAGTTGTGGCAGTCAGGTGACGTTTCCACTGACTGGAAAAGGGGAAACATAATCCCCATTTTTAAAAACGGGACCTGAGGACCTACAGGCCAGTCAGTCTCACCTCTGTGCCAGAGAAGATCATGAAACAGATCCTCCTGGAAGCTATGCTAAGGCACATGAGGACAGGGTGATGATTCGAGACAGCCAGCATGGCTTCACCAAGGGCAAGTCCTTCCTGAGCAACCTAGTGGCCTTCTGTGATGGAATGACCACATCAGTGGACAAGGGAAGAGCTACAGATGTTGTCTGTCGGGACCTCTGTAACACTTTTGACATGGACAACATCTGCCTCACTAAATTGGAGAGATATAGGTTTGATTGGTGGACAGTCCGGTGGATGAGGAATTGGTTGGATGGTCGCATCCAGAGGCTAGTGGTGAACGGCTCAATGTCCAGATGGAGATAAATGACGAGTGGTGTCCTGCAGGAGTCCGTATTGGGACGAGTACTGTTTAATCTCTTAATCAATGACATAGACAGAGGGATCGAGTGCACCCTGAGCAAGTAGGCAGACAACACCAANCAGAGAGGTGGTAGATGCCTCATCCCTGGAAACATTCAAGGTCAGGTTGGGCGGGGCTCTGAGCAACCTGATCTTGTTGAAGATGTCCCTGTTCATTGAAGGGGTGTTGGACTAGATGACCTTTATAGGTCCCTTCCAACCCAAACTATTCTATGATGATTCTATTAATTCTATGAATTAATGATTCTATGATTACTGCAGACCAGGCTGCCTCCCAGCTTGACATCACCCTTTAGCTCACTTGCATTGGTGACCAACAGGTCCAGTATGGCATCCCCTCTGGTAGGGCTGTCTATTACCTGGCTTAAGAAGTTATCCTCACTCACAGCAGGAGCCTCCTGGATTGCCTATAGCTCACTGTTCTACTTTTCCAGCAGATGTCAGGGTGCCGCCTCACAGCCCAACCAGCATAGAGGCTCTGCACTTGCTCTACGAGCTAAACGTCGTCATCTCCAGACCTCAGCTCCAAAACAGATAAAAACTACCTCAGGCTCCCACACAGAAGTGGCCAGGATGAAAGTTGTTTGTGGCTTTCACCTCTCTTTGGCATTTCCTTCAAAGACACACCAACATCAGAGCTCTGCGATTCCTCTACCCTATATCTCTTACTCTTGCCAGAGCCCAGGTTCTAAATGGAAAACCACTGCCTCGGGCTCCCACACAGAAGTGGCAAAGAGTGAAAGCTGTTGCTGACCCTCACCTTCCCTTGGTAGCTTCTCAGCCCCACCAGCACCAGGGCTCTGTGCTTGCTGTACCACTCAACCATCGACTTTGCCAGAGCCCAACTCCAAAACAACAAGCACCCTGTTGGACTCCCACACAGAACTGGCCAGGTCTGAAAGATTTTACGCTCCGGTGAGTGTAAGAGATATAGGGTAGAGGAAGTACAGAGCTCTGATGTTGGTGTGTCTGTGAAAGGGCTGCCAAGGGAAGGCGAGATTCAGCAACAGCTTTCACTCGTCGCCATATTTGTGTTAGATTCCTAGCTGATGTTCCCTTGGGTTCTGAGCTCCAGCAAGGGAGAGTGTTACTTGGTAGAGCAAGTGCATAAACCTGGTTTTGTTGGGGCTATGAAGGGGCTCTCAAGGGCAGGTGAGGACCTCAAGTAGTTGTCACTCCTGGTCACTTCTGTATGGGAGTTAAGGTGATGGATGTCTGTTCTGGGCATGGACTCTGGCAAGGTTTAGTGTTAGGATGAGAGGAAGCACAGACCCTCTGTGTTTGTAGGGCTTGTGAAGGGGTTGCCAAGGGACGTTGAGAGCTGCCAATATCTTTCAGTCCTAGACAATTCTGTGTGGGAGCCTGATGGGGTGCCTGTCTGTTTTGGAATTGGGCTCCGACAATGTTGGCAGTTGAGTGGTACAGCAAGCACAGAGCCCCGGTGTTGGTTGGGCTCTGAAAGGGCTACCAAGGGAAGGCAAGGGCCACAATCAGCTTTCACCTCTGACCACTTGTGTATTGGAGATTCAGGTGGTGGATGTCCGTTTCAGGCTTGGACTCTAGCAAGGTTTAGGGTTAGGATTAGAGCAAGCACAGAGCCCTTGGTGAGGCTGAGATGGGGCTGCCAAGGGAAGGTGAGGGCCAGCAACAGCTTTCAGTCCTGGCACTTCCTGTGTGCGAGCAGTCGCCGGACATTTTCAGTTTCGGAAATGGGTTGTGGCGAGCGTCAGAGAGACCACTGTGACCATTTGGGTGTCTAGGCAAGTGCAGAGGAGCAGTGTTGGTCAGGCTATAAAAAAGGTGCCAACAGAAGGTGATGGTGCAGTGGTGTGCTCCCCTCCTGCCTTTGCATAAGCAGTAAATGCCGGTGGGGGTTGTCATGACTGGATCCAGCTTATGCTGGATTTTGAGGATAGATGGCAACATAGTAGCCAAAGACTCTCTGGAGCAGCAACCCAAATGTCTTGGTGGTATGCACATGTGAGTACGTGGACAAGCCCAGCACCCAGTTCCCCAAGCACCCAGCACCCCCAGCATGACAAATGGCCAGCAGCCAGCAAACCCAGAGCACAGCACCTGGACATGCCCAGCACTGCTAGTACCCTGTAACCACATCCGGACAAAGCCATCACCCGGCCATGCCCAGCACACCCACTGCCCAGCACTCTAACAGCCCAGCACCTGGACATGCCCAGCACCCAGCACCCCCAGTGACCAACACCCAGCACCCTCAGTGTTCAGAACCCAGCACACAGCACATAGACATGCACAGCACCTGCACATGCCAAGAACCCAGCACCCCAAACACCCATCACCCAGCATCTGGGCATGACCAACAGCAAGCACCCCCAGTAACGAGCAGCCAGCAACCACAATGGCCAGCACCCTGCACCTGGAAATGCCCAGCACCCAGCACCACTACTATCCAGCACCCAGTACCCCCATACCCAGCACGGCCTCTGCCAAGCACCGAGCACCAGGACATGTGCAGATCCCCTGGCACAAGAGCAACAAGCAACCCTAGCACTCAGAACCCAGTACCTCCACCGCCCAGCACCAAGCACCAGCACATGCCCAGCACCCAGAACCTCCAGTAACCAGCACACCCAGTGCCCAGCACCCAGCTCCACCAGTGCACAGCATCCCCACTGCCCAGCACCAAGCACCCCCAGCACCAGGCACCCCCAGTGCCCCGCATCTAGAACACAGACATGCCCACCACCAGGACATGCCCAACAGACAGCATCCTCTGCAGCCAGCACCAAGCAGCCCAAGTACCCAGCAGCCAGCACCCCCACTGCAGAGCATGCAATACCCCCAGTGCCCAGCACCCAGTGCATAGCACCCATCACACCCAGTGTCCAGCCCCCAGCACACTGAGCCAACCCTGCTGCCCAGCACACCCACTGTCAGGCACCCCCAGCACCCATCACCCAGACATGCCTAGCACAAGGACATGGCCAGCATCCGGACATGCCCAGCACAGCGCACCTTCACTACCCAACAAGCAGCAACCCCAGTGCCCAGCAGCAGGACACACCCAGATTGCAGGCACAGAGCAAGAAGCACACCAGCAGGTAGCACCCAGAAATGGCAAGCAACCAGCACCCCAACATGGCCAGCACATGGACATGCCAGCACCAAGTACCGCCAGCAACCTGAATGGCCAGCACCCAGCACACAGCACTGCTGGTACCCAGCACACCCAGTGCGCAGCCCCCAGCATCCCCAGCGCCCAGTATCCCCACTGCCCAACCCCCAGTACTTCCATTGCTCAGCACCCACAGCACCCAGCACCTGCATATGCCCAGCACACCGACTGCCTAGCATCCAGAACGTGGACATGCCCAGCACCAGGACATTGCCCAAAAGCCAACATCCTCAGCGCCCAGCACCAAGTAGCCCAAGTGCCCAGCAGCCAGCATCTCTCGTGCCCAGCATGCAGTACACCCAGAGCCCAGCACCATCACCCCCAGCACCCACCACCCAGCACCAGGCACGCAGCATCCAATGGACAGCACCCATCACACCCAGTGTCCCCGCCCCCAGCACACCGAGTGCCCTGCAACCCCACTGCCCAGCATCCCCACCACCCAGCACCCCTAGTGACCAGCTGGGCCAGGACCCACTACCCAGCCAAGCCCAGCATGCAGCACCCATCACCCAGACATGCCCAGCACCAGGACATGGCCAGCATCCGGATATACCCACTACCCAGACGTGCCCAGCACAGTGCACCTTCACTACCCAACAAGCAGCAACCCCAGTGCCCAGCACCAGCACACACCCAGATTGCAGGCGCACAGAAAGAAGCACAACAGCACCTGGACATGCCCAGCATCCAACACCCCCAGTGCTCAGAACCTAGCACCAAGAATCAACCACACAGCACATAGACATGGACAGCACACAGACATGCCCAGTACCCATCAGTCCCAGAGCCCAGCACAAAACACCCAGACATGACCAGCAACCAGCCCCCCCCAGTGCCCAGCACCTGCACAGGCACAGCACCCACACATGCCAAGACCCAACACCACCAACGCCCATTACCTGGCACCTGGGCATGACCAACAGCAATCAACCCCAGTGATGAGCAGCCAGCAACCGCAATGGCCAGCACCCTCACCTGGAAATGCCCAGCACCGCTACTACCCAGCACCCCCCTACCCAGCATGCCCACTGCCCAGCACTGAGCACCAGGACATGAGCAGATGCCCTGGCACAGAGCGACAAACACCTCCACATGCTCAGAACCCAGCACTCCCACCGCCCAGCACCCGAACATGCACAGCAGCCAGCACCACCAGTACCCAGCACCCAACCCACACAGTGCTCAGCACCCAGCACACCCACCACCCAGCATCCCCATTGACCAGCCCCCAGCACCCCTAGTGCCAGCACCCACAGCGCCCAGCACCCATACATGCCCAGCACCTCCCATATCCAGGACACCTAGTGCCCAGCACCCAGCACCCCCAGTGTCCAGCATCCAGAACATGGACATGCCCAAGAGCCAGCACACTCAGCACCCAGCACCAAGCAGCCCAAATGTCCAGCAGCCAGCGCCCCCACTGCAGAGCACGCAGTACCCCCAGTGCCCAGCACCCATCACACCCAGTGTCCAGCCACCAAGCACACCGAGCACCTTGCAGCCCCACTGCCCAGCACCCAGGGCACAGCACCCACTACACACAATGGCCAGCACATTGACATGCCACACACCCACAGCACCCAGAACCCAGCTCACACACCACCCAGCACCCACCACCAGGCACCCGCCATGCCCAGCAGCCAGAACCCCAGCACCCAGCAAATGGACATGCCCAGCACCCACCACCACCCATCCCACCCAGTGTCCAGCCCCCAGCACACCGAGCGCCCAGCACCTGCAGTGTCCAGCACACTGCATCCCAGTGCCCATCATCCATAGCCTCTCTTGCCTCCCTGTCCCCCGCTCAGGAAAACGTGCCCATCTAATCTGTCCCCGTGCCAGAGGGCTGTCCCCTCACCACTTCAGGAGAATGTCCCCATCCAGCCCATCCCCTTTCCAGAGCGACGGGCTTTGATGACAGTGGCCTCTCACCCTGCAGCATGAGCTGGACGCCTTCCTCCTGAACACACCAACCTCCATGAGGCCCCCTGGCTCCGCTGCCAGCAGAGAAGAGCAAGGCCTCCCTCCAATGCTTCCTCGATACTGTCCCCGAGGTGGACAACACCACCAACATCCTGGTGGCCTTCATCTTCCTCAGCTCCCACCTCAGCAACTTAGTGAGTCTGGCCAAAGTATCACCACGCCCTACTTGAAACAGCAGCTCTGTGGGACTGAGGAAACACATGAGGTGCCCCACTAGAGCATGGGTGCACGTCACATCCTTGGGTATCCCCAAGCCCAGAGTGGTGGCCATCATTACTCTACTGCCAGCACCCAGAGCAAGCGCATAGCCACGTTGCTCTTGAGCCTGTGAACGGACTGCCAAGGAAAGGGGAGTTTCAGCAACAGCTTTTACTCTTGGCCACTTCTGTGTGGGAGCCCGAGGTAGTTGTTTTTCTATTTAGAACCTGGGCTCGGCTAGTTAAGAGAGCAGAACCCTCTGTGTTGGTTGCGTTGTGAAGGGGATGCCAAGGGAAGGGGAGGGCCACAAGCAGTTTTTATCCCTGGCCTCTTCCATATCGGAGCTTAAGGTGGTGGGTGTCCATTTTGGATTTGGACTCTAGTCACGTTTAGCGTTAGGATTAGAGCAAGCGCAAAGTCCCAGTGGTGTTGGTCCTGTGAACAGACTTGAATGGGAAGGTGAGAGCCGCCAACGTCTTTCAGGCCTGGCTGATTTTGTGTGGGAGTCCGATGGGGTGCCTGTCTTTGGAGTTTGGCTCCGGCAAGGTGGATGATTGCGTCATACAGCAAGCGCAGAGCCTGGAGTTGTTTGGTGTGTAAACGGGCGGCCACCGGCACCTTTAATCTCACTTACCTCTGTGTGGGAGCGCCATCTGGTGGCTATCCTTTTTTGGCCTTGGACTCTGGCAAGGTTTAGGGGTAGGATTAGAGCAAGTGCAGAGCATCGTAGTTGGTGAGGTTGTGAACGGGCTGCCCAGGGAGGTAGGGGCCAGCAACAGCTTTCTGTCCTGGCTACTTCTGCGAGGGAGCTCAAGGTACTGATTGTGAAATTTGAAACAGGGCTCCAGTGAGTTTAAGAGATGGGGGAAGAGGAAGCACAGAGCCCCTGTGTTTGTAGGGCTTGTGAAGTGGTTGCCAAGGGAAGTTGAGAGCTGCCTACATCTTTCAGTCTTGGCCAATTCTGTGTGGGAGCCCGATGGGGTGCCTGTCTGTTATGGGCTGCTAAGGGAAGGTGAGAACCAGCAACAGTTTTCACTCTTGCCCATTTTTGTTTGGGAGCCCGAGGCAGCGGTTTTCTATTTAGAACCTGGGCTCCTGCCAGTGTAAGGTATGTAGGGTAGTGGAGCTGCAGAGCTACGATGTTGGTGTGTCTGTGAAGGCGCTGCCAAAGAGACATGAAAGCCACAAACAACTTTCAGTCCTGGCCACTTCTGCGTGGGAGCTTGAGGAGGTTTGTATTTGTTTTGGAACTGAGCTCTGGAGATAATAAAGTTTAGATTGCAGAGCTGCCATGTTGCTTGGGCTGTGAAGGGGCTACCAAAGGAAGGTGAGGTTCAGCAATACCTTTCACTCATAGCCATATTTGTGTTGGATTCTTAGCTGATTTTTTTTCCTTTCCCGTTTGGTACAGGGCTCCAGCAAGGGTGAATGTTATTTGGTAAGGTAAGGGCGGAGACCTGGATTTTTTGGAGCTGTGAAAGGGAAAGTGAGGGCCTCAAGAAGTTGTCATTCCTGTATCTTAGCTTAAGGTGCCACAAATATGGCTATGAGTGAAAGCTTTTACTGAAACCCACCTTCCCTTCACAGCACCACCAACACCAGACCTCTGCACTTGCTCTAATCCTAAACCTTGCCAGAGTTCAAGCCCAAACCAGAAAACCATCACCTTAAGCTCCAATACAGAAGTAGCCAGGAATGAAAAATGCTTGAGCCCTCCCCTTCCCTTCATAGCCCAAATAAAACCAGGTTTCTGCATGTGGTCTACCAAGTAACACTCACACTTGCTGGAGCCCAGAGCCCAAGGGAAAAAAAAACCATCAGCTAGGAATCCAACAGAAATATGGCGAAGAGTGAAAGCTGTTGCTGAACCACCCCTTCCCTTGGCAGCCCATTTACAGCCCCACCAATACTTGCACTCTGCACTTGCTCTAATTCTAACCCTAAACCTTGCTAGAGTCCAAGGCCAAAACAGACACCCACCACTTTATGCTCTGATACAGAAGTGGCCAAGAGTGACAACTGCTTGTGGCCCTCCCCTTCCCTTTGCATCCCCTTCACAATGCCATTACCATGGTGGTTTCTGCTGTATTACACTAGCCGAGCCCAGGTTCTAAACAGGAAAACCCCTACCTCGGGGTCCCACTCAGAACTGGCCAAGCGCCCAACACAGAGCAGCCGGACATGCCCAGCAACCACCATGTCCAGATGCTGGGAGCTGGGGGTGCTGTGTACTGGGCAGTTGGGGTGGTGGTTGCTGGGCGAATGCTCGGTGCTGGGCAGTGTTGTTGCAGGGTGCTGCGGCCTAGACACTGGATGGTGCTGGGTGCAGGGAGTGCTGTGTGCTCTGCACGGGGGGGTGCTGGGCAATTGGGCTGCTTGGTGCTGGGCTCTGAGGGTGCTGGCTGTTGGTCATGTCCTGGTGCTGGGTATATCCAGGTTCTGGATGCTGGGCACTGGGGGTGCTGGGTGGTGGGCAGTGGGGGTACTGTGTGCTGGCCATTGGGGTTGCTGGATGCTGGGCACTTGGGGGTGCTGGGCTTTGGGAGTGCTGGGTGTGGGTGCTGGGTATGTGTGGGTGTTGGACATTACCTGGCTCTAGGCATGTCCGGGTACTGGATGTTGCCAGGTTGGTACTGGACCTGGCCGGGTGCTGTAGGTGCTGGGTGCTGGTCATGAGGGGTGATGGGCAGTGGGGGTACTTGATGTTGGTGGTGAAGGGTGTTTGGCACGTGCAGGTGCTGTCCATGTCCAGATGCTGGGCATTTCTGGATGCTGGGCACTAGGGGTGTTGCTCGCTGGCCATGTCCGGCTGCTGGGTATGTCCCGGTAGTGCGTACTGGCAGCACTGGATGCTGGGCTGGGCCGGGTAGTGGGTGCTGGGCACTGTGGGTGCTGGGTTCTGGCCACTGGTGGTGCTGGGTGGTGGGTGGTGGTGTTGCTGGGTGCTGGGCACACAGGATACTGCGTGCTGTACACTGTGGGTGATGGCTGCTGGGTGCTGGGTTTTGGGCAGTGCTGGGTGCTGCACACTGGGTGTGATGGTTGCTGATTACTGGTGGTGATGGCTGCTGGGCATGTCCAGGTGCTGGTTGCTGGGCACTGGAAGTGCTCAGTGCTGGTGATGGCTGGTTGCTGGGCATGTTCGGGTGCTAGGTTCTGGGCACTGTGGGTGCTGGGCATGTCATGTGCTGGGTGATGGCCACTGGATGTACTGGGTGCTGTGCACTGGGTACTGGGTGCCTGTCCCTGGGTGTGCTGGGAGCTGGGGGTGATGATGCTGGGCAAAGGGGATACTGTGTGCTGTGCTCTGGGGGTGCTGGGCACTTGGGCTGCTTGGTGCTGGGTGCTGACGGTGCTGGCTGTTGAGCACGTTCTGGTCCTCAGAATGTCCGGGTTCTGGATGCTGAGCACTGGAGGTGCCAGGTGCTGGCTATGTGAGGTTGTTGGCCATTACCTAGTGGTAGGCATGTCCCAGTGCTGGATGCCAGCTAATGGGTGCTGGACATGTCTGGGCGCTGGTCATGTCTGGATGTTGTTCATGTCCGGCTGCTTGGTGCTGAGGGTACTGTGGGTGCTAGGTGCTGGTCACTGGGGGTGCTGGGCGGTGGGTGTGCTGGGTGGTGTGGTTGCAGGGGGCTTGGTGTACTGGGGGCCTGACACTGGGTGTGATGGGTGGTGGTTAGTGGCGGTGCTGGATGCTGGGCATGTCTGAGTGCTGGGTGGTGGGTGCTGGGGGTCATGGCTGCTGGGTGTCCTGGGTTCTGGGCATTGTGCGTGCTGGGCATGTCAATGTGGTGGGTGCTGGCCATTAGGTTTACTGGGTGCTGGGTGCTGGCCTTTGGGTGTACTGGGTGCTGTGCACTGGGTGCCTGGCACTGGGGTTGCTGGCTGCTGGGCACTTGCGCTACAGGTGCTGGCTCTTGGGAATTTCCTTGGGCTGGTTATATCCTGGTTCTGGTTGCTGGGCACTGAGGGTGTTGGGTGGTGGGCCGTGAGTTTGCTGGGTGCTGGCCATAGGGGTTGCTGGGTGCTGGCTATGTGTGGGTGTTGGGCATTACCTGGTGCTAGGCATGTCCGGGTGCTGGATTCTGGATGCTAGCTGCTTGGCATGGCTGATTGCTGGGTGCTGTGGGTGCTGAATGTTGTAGGTGCAGGGTGTTAGTCATTAGGGGTGCTGAGTGGTGGGTGGTTGGGATTCTTGGTGCTGGGCAGTGGATCTTCTTGGTGCTGGCGGTGATGGCTGCTGGGCACTGGGTGTGCTGGGTACTGGGTGCTGTGCATGCCCGGGTGCTGGGTGGCAGGTGGTGGGGGTGCTGGGCACACAGGGTACTTTGTGCTGTGCACTGGGGATGCTGGGTACTGGGCAAAGTGGGTACTGTGTGCTGTGCATTGGGGTCCTGGGTGCTGGCTCTTGGACATGTCCTCGTACTGGGCATATCCAAGTGCTGGGTGCTTGGTCCTGGAGGGGCTGTGTGCTGGGCATGTCCAGGTACTGGTTGCAGGGTGGTGGTTGTGCTTAGCATGTCCAGGTGCTCTGTGCTGGGCACTGGGGGTGCTGGTTGCTGGTCATGTCCAGGTGCTGGGTGCTGGGGTGCTTCTTGCTGTGCTTCTGTGATCTGGGCATGTCCAGGTGCTGGGCAGGTCCGGATGCTGTGCACTGGGGGTGCTGGGGATGATGGTGCTGGGCACTGGGGATACTGTGTGCTCTGCACTGGCTGCTAGAGACTTGTGCTGTGTGGTGCTGGGTGATGAGGGTGCTGGCTCTTGGGCATGTCCTGGTGCTGGGCATGTCCGGGTTCTGGGTGCTGGGCACTGGAGCTGCTGGGTGGTGGGCAGTGGGTGTGCTGGATGCTGGCCATTGGGGGTGCTGGGATTGCTGGTTATTGGGTACTGGGGGTGCTCTGTGCTGGGCATGTCTGGGTGCTTGGTACTGGCAGTGCTAGGAGCTGAGATTGGTCAGGTACTGGGTGCTAGGCGGTGGGTGTGCTGGGTGCTGGGCGGTGTGGTTGCAGGGGGCTTGCTGTGCTGGGGGCTGGACACTGGGTGTGATGATGAGTAGTGACTAGTGGCAGTGCTTGGTGCTGGGCATGTCCAGGTGCTGGGTGGTGGACGCTGGGGGTCGTGGCTGCTGGGTTCTGGGCACTGGGCATGTCAATGTGGTGAGTGCTGGCCATTAGGTATACTGGGTGCTGGGTTCTGGTCATTGGGTGTACTGGGTGCTGTGTGCTCTGTGCTGGGTGATTGGCACTGGCTATGCTGGGCGCTGGAGGTGATAGTGTTGGGCACTCGGGGTAATGCATGCTGTGCACTGGGGTTGCTGG
>VZTQ01013653.1:0-26934 GCA_013400755.1 Pelecanoides urinatrix
ACCACTCTGACTGGAAAAGCAAATGAGAGATATTTTAGAGAAAAACAGTCATCCTTTTGAAAAAGAAAACACCATGATGACCCATCACTTTTGTAGTTATTAGTTCTAAACCTTTTGGCTTTGGCATTCATCTCCATTGCCAGCTAAGCACTACAAATTCTGCACTGGAAGCTCAGGCACATGCTTGTGTATTCTATATGGGCAACAACTAAATGTGCCAGTTCTTTTTTTCCCTCTGTTTCCACCATACTCACACTGATTTCTTAAAGTCAAAGAGAAGTTGCATTCTTACTAATGCTAAAGCAAATGTGTCATCTGATTCTAATAAATGAACTAGCTCTTAGATGAGGAGAGATTAACCTTTAGTAGATTCAGATAAAGCAGGAAAAAATACTCTGTTTTTTTTTTCCTTGGAAATAATTCATTACAAAACAGAAGAGAGTATTTTAAAATATCATTCACAGTAATTCAAAGGGTTATAAGAGAGAGAGTTTACATCTTTAGTTAATGTAAAAAAATAAAGGACAGTATTTTATAAGTACAGCTGTGAAGCAAATTCTCTATTTGCATAAATTAATGCAGATATTTCAAGCCAATGAAGGTGCACGTTTTCATACAAGCAGAACATTTGATCCTAATTGTTAGTAATTGTTAGTAGCAACTGCTAGCCATTTCCAGTAAAGTGTAATTTTCAAGGAAATGCAAATTGATGTCTACAGATATAACGATTTACTATATTTAGAATATATTTTATATTCCTGTTGATATCTTCAAACTAAAGTAAAAAGTATGATTTGGGATCATAGGATAATTCATGTTGGAAGGGATCTCAGGAGGTCATGTAGTCAAACTTGATGGGAATAAAAATATAATCTGACTGAACACTGAAGCGTGCATCCATACCCTTTAGATTCATCCCTTATGAGGGGATTTTCATGAGATGAAATGGTAAACAAATGAATTTGTTGCTCAACTAGCTTTTATTGGGTGATGCTTTAAACCTCTAACTGCATGTTTCTAACGTTTCAGGGATTCCATATTAGCCCAGTGTTCTAACAGTCATTGAAAAAAACCTGATAGATTCACAATAGTTGAGATTATTTCCAGGTCAGAGCCTTATTTAAACTTATACATCAAAGCAAGATATTTCTTAAACTCTTGTGCCAAGAAATCCTGAAATACAACTTATTAATTTTGGAATATTAACAATACTACCGATAATGAGATAATACTATTTGGTCAAGAGGGATTTTTTAGTATTGCATTTTTAGAGTGGTTTCAAAACATGTTGATGTATGTCAGACCTTCCAACAATTCATGCTCATGAACTGAACAGAATGCTATTAATCACTAGAGAAGATAAAAATGTCAAAATACAGCTTAAAGAAATTAACGAATCTGAGCCATTCATTCATCCTTCCAAGTTTCTTACACTGTTATTTTAATATGCAACAGTGTAAGTGTTCTTGTTTGNTTGATATGCTGCTGGAGATGGCACTTCTCTAGCTGCAGATCTGTTTGATGTGAAAAATATGGCACATTGAAGTAGAGAGTCTGCAATGTAGCACTGCATTGCAAATACATGTGAGACTCTGCCCTAGAGGAGAAGCTTCTGATGAAGTCAAAAAAGTATAGTTCATACCCATCTCATGGTATTTTCTAGGCCTTATTTTCAGGACTAAACACATTAGCCATGCTCTCTGCTGAAGGGCCATCCTAGTCGTGCTTCCAGAAGTCCCTTCTCTTCAAAGGGAAAGAGGTAGTAAGTCTCACAGTTTGAAAACAATAAGGGTGATCAGGAGTTCCCCAGTGCAGTGAGTGTTTCCTTGCCTTTAGAGTCTTTTACTCTTGCATGTTAGAAAAGGCAGTATGTCACTTCAAAAGACAGAACAAGAAAAGAGAGGGAGGAAAGAGAATTACACTTCCTGCAGGTGATTTGTAGTCCTGCATGTTTTTCATTTTGTTCTCTTTTGGACTGCAATGCTGTATGTCCTCTTCCAATAGTATGGATTCCTCCTGAGTATGAGTGCTTATAGATGCTGGATTCCAGAATCCATTATTGTTCCTCTGACTACTTCAGTTTAAATAGCTCAGGGACCTGTTTCTGGTATAAATGGCTGTTCTTTTGTGACAAGAGCCTGCTTTGTTTTTGTAAAACTTCCCCTGTCTAAGCTGACTGGGTTGAATCTTTGGTACCTTTTCATGCATTCCTTATGCATACCTGCTAACACTGTCCTCTCCAACATCATCATACACTTCTTGGTCACTCTCTGGATGTTTCACAGTAACTCTTGTAGAAGGTTGTTGCTTTCTTCTTAAAGAATCATAATCAATCTCCACCATGGTTGTTTTAATGTAGCCATCTAAATGAATGAAACCATGTAATCAGTCAGAGATAGTTTTAAAGCTTATGGAAAAGGGATGAGTTTAACAGAAGGTTCAGAATCAGTGATTGAATTGTTTTGTAAGGTCTTTGAAAACTTTCAAAGAAATGTCTCATTCCAAGCAGCTTCAGCTTGAGACTCCATCTGTATACACAAATACAAATCTCAGATCTGTCTCAGATCTCCCCCCAAAACCTCCTCGGCTGCTGTCAAGTTAACTGCACCTTTATTTGCTTCTCAGCTGTGCAGACTCCAGGAATCATGGGGCAAGCTCCCTTTCTCAGCTAACCTTGGGACTACTGCAGTCTCGTGGCATATTTTAGGGCAGTCCATGACATAAAGATTCTGACAGATCATTAGGAGGAAGAGAAACTTTGTTTGCATTAATTTTGCCTCAGGTTGGTAGACATGCCACAGCTGCATTTCTATTCTCTTGTCCCTGGATCTTCGCTAAAAAGATCTGGTTATACCCCTGTGTGCAATGGCTCAGGAGAAACTTGTAGCAGAGCAGTTGGCCTGAGATTGGGAACTCTGTCTCTGCTGAGGGGAATTTTAGAAATTTATACTCCCTGTACAGAAGAAAGCATGAATGGATTTTCATGAAGGTGAAAAATTTCCATTTCTTGAAAATGGAAAATCCCCCACTCCACTGCTTGTGAGTTTTTAGTGTGCTTCCCCTCAAATCATATTGATTTTTTTTTCTTTTATTTAAATGATCAGAACTGATTATCCTCTGTTGTTTGGTCTTCTTCACAGACCATTACTGGCCTGTGAACATTGAAGGCTGAAGCACTGGTGAAACAAATTGGGCTGTACCGTTGACACTTGTCAGTGAGAAACCTTGTACAGCTTGCAGTTTTGCTGAGGCAAGAATTGGTTTATGAAAAGTGAATTAATGAAAGGTAAATTAACTAACAGACCACACATAATTAAGAAAATACCCTTCTCCCAGCCCTCACCAAGATTTGTTTTCCTATGTACAAAATGATCCATGCAAAAGACTTACTTACAAAACTTCAAAGTACCACAGAAAAGCTGATATTGGAACTTACTTCTTGAGATCCTCTTGGCCAGTCCCCCTGCCCAAGCAGGATCCTCTAGAACAGGTTGCCCAGGACTGTGTCCCATCAGGTTTTGAAGATCTCCATGGATGGAGACTCCACCACCTCTTTGGACAACCTGTTCCCTTGCTTGGTCACCCTCACAGTTTCCTGTGAGTTGTTTCCTGATGTTCAGACAGAATTTAATGTTTCAATCTGTGCCCGTTGCCTCTTGCACTGTCACTGGGTGCCACTGGAAAGAGCCTGGCTCCATCTTCTTTACACCGTCCCATCAGATATTTATGAACAATTATAAGATCCCCCCTGAGCCTTCCTTCACTAAGGCTGAACAGTCCCAGCTCTCTCATCATCTCTTCGTATGAGACACACTCCTGTTCCTTAATGTCTTTTTACATCCAGTACTACAAAGTGCTCAGCTGGTATTGTCCAGTTCTACGTGTGAACTGTCTTACTGAGCTTGTTGTCATTTTAGTCTCCTTAAAAATCAAGCAAGTGCTTTTAATAATTTTCATTGATTTTATGGATCAGTCTTTTAATGTCTTTGCTATAGCCCAGGAACCAGATCATCAACCCCTTATACTCATAGGTCCACTGATAATATTTATACAATTAGAGAAACATCTTGGATTTCAGACAAAATAAAATCTAGAAATCAGTTAGAAACTTTCCATAGGAATAGGAACAAGACAAACACTTCAAACAGGACTTTATATTCTCTGCTTCTATTTTAGGAACACCCATGCTATTTTTAATTCAAAGACATGAAAAAATGTAATCCTTGTTACTTGCATGGAGTCAAGTTCTGATACTATTTGAAGGCTGACATGGAATTACCCCTCAATATGTCCATGAAGATCCCAACATATCATTCCTAACTTATTTTAGTGCCTGTAGATGTTAGATTATGTTGTACAGTAACTTCCTACTATGAACTAAGCCTTGCATGCCAGCTAAGAGGAGGGTGAGTTGTGGTAATTATTTACTTTGGTGGCCAGCGACTCAGCCTTGGTAAGGCTACTCCATGGTGTAATGCTCACGTTTGCTGTCATACAGTGAAAAACTTCAGGAGCACAGTGAAAAAACAGAACTCACAACATCCTTTTATCCTGCCCAGCCACTTTCCTTCTGGGTTGTCTGTGAGGCGAATGATTTCAATCTCATCCCCCTGTTTGACAGTCAGTTCATTCTTCCCTCCCTTGTGGTCAACACAAGCTCGTGCCTGATGAAGGACTTGGATGGGTCCCGTTAACTGCAGAGAAGAAGCAACAAAAGAAATCACAGATGTGGAAAAATGGAGTTCTTTCACAAACATTCAGACAAAAGAGAAAATAACTGTAATGATGATTATTCGTTCATTGACATTTAAAATAGTCTAGGCAAATAAACAGAAAGGCATCACTCCTGTCCCCAGCTAGCCAGTTTAAATTAGTAATCAGGAATGAAAAGAGAGGGCAACAGCATAGCAATGGAGCAGCTGAAGAAGTGACTGGCAAAATAACAGAAATACAAAGACTAAAACCAACAAGCTCACCTATGGAGCCTTTCACAGGTTCACAAAACAGACATGTATTTAATTCCAGTGGGCAGCTCCACATAGTTCCAGCAGAACTACTCAGATGAATAAATGTTCATTAACATAAATAAGTCTACCACATAATGTTCTGTGTTTACAATTCTACTCTCTGAATGATCCTACAAGTACTCACAAGAGATAATCTCACGGTTTACTGGAATTCAGAATTCTCTTTGTGAGATCTTTAGTATGTGTTATGGAGAAACCACTTTGGATTTTAGTATCTGTGACTTTAAGATATATGTGATCTTGCAGAGGCGTGTGGCTGTTGACAATTATAGACTAGTTCAGGAATATCTACCCTGTATAGGTCGCAAAGAAATGGGAAATAAAATATGCACTAAAATATATTTGTTTGCAGTTAAGAATAATAACATACTTCAACACCTGCAAGAAAGCAGTCTGCAGCCTGAAAGCATTCAGTGGATGCCTACACTTCACAGGAGTGGTCTAAAAAGTAGACTTGGGGCTTGATAAATGCCAGCTAACCCACTATTATTAACTATTAGTATTTTCCTTTAATATTTGCTTCTCAGCTCATGTCAGTCCCTCCACAGCAGACCAAGGCCACAATGTGAGAGAATCACCATGGCTTTGCTGTGTACAGAGCACAATAGGAAGAAAAGCAAATCTGCCCACTATGTACAATGACACTGAAAGAAGCATAGTGGAGCATTGTGAACAGGCATTAGTTAACAGAAAATGACTAGCAGATTTGTAAACCGTGGTAGCATGCTGACGACCAGCTATCTAAAAATGATATAAACCAGAAAGAACTATCTCATTATTTAGCCCCTAGGCTTTGACAGTGACTGTAGCTCCCCTACATGTGCCCTATTCCCTTCCTCCCCATTTAGGTTGGAAGTCCCTTTAGGTCTCTTTAGACCAAGCCAAGGGCAATGTGTTGCAACATTCTGTTGAAATCTCTTAAGGGCTGGATACTGTTGTATCTGACTCCAGTGAAGCAAAAACCACTAAGTATATGGGATCCAATTCCCAATTTTATTAAGGACTTTTAATGCTATTCTAGTGTTGTAAATGCTTTTTAAACAGAAAAGTGAAAAGAAATGTTTTTAAGGCTTTTTTACATAGAAAGATAGTGAGAAGGGAATTTAATGAAAACTATATAAGCACTGAAAAAATGTCTTTGCCCTCAGTACAGAGCCTAAAGTCAAGCATATGCCAAACATAAAAGGATAGCTTAAACCTTTATTCAGAATTTATCCAGGTGCTTGAACTACCTACCATAACAAATAGTTTTGTAGCTAGCTGAAAAATGTGTTTTGAACTCGACAATGCTAAATAATGCTTCTTACATGTCTTTGGCCAGATTACAAAACAAAAAGCTTACTTTGAACTTCTTCCTTATTTCCTGCTCTTTCTTTTCTTTTTCCTTTTGTTCTTTCTTCTCTTGGTCCATTCTTCTCTTTTCTTCCTTATCCCGCTTCTTCTCTTTTCCCCTTGACGATCTGAAAGTGCATTGCCAGGTCTGAATGTAGCAGTGAAGCAAATCTCACTAGAGCTTTCTTACCCAAGATTAACAAAGAACTACATGTGATGGGAGAAGACTTCTCCCAGTGAAATCAAAGCTACAGATTCTAAACCCTAGTGTGGCTGCAACAGATAGAGTAAGCAGCCCTTTCTCTTATATTACACATATAATTTAAAATGGCTGTNGTCTGAAACAAGGTATTCTTCTATAGGAGCCTTAGACTGTTACTTATTCCAAGGGAATTAAAGCCTTTCTTTGGCTATTGTCATACAGTGAATCCCATACATTTAGACATTGGCAGGGCAAGAGACTCCTCAAAGTAAAGGGCTAAATGGCAGAAGAATGACCAAAGCTCATATTCTGGCTCTGTAGCTATGCTAGCGAACTCAGGCCATGAGAACTGTAAATTCAGCCTCTCATAGGAGTTCCAAGTACATTTATCTAGAAAGCAAGAAAAACAACCACAACAAAAGGTCTATCTGGGACCATAGTACCTAGGGGCTGAGCTTATTTTTCCTCCTAGGCTGTAGCTCCAAACAGTCATTCAGACATGTTCCTTAGATCAGAAATCAGACTTCTGTTATCTAGATCACAGCAACCACATGGTTTTATTGCAGGAGTTTTTCCAGCTCAGGGCGTAGCAGATCTAAGTAGGAAAGAACCCGTGAACAACTTGGCTTTCTCTTGGTAAAATGAATGAACACAGTAGTGCCTGGCAGGGACTGCAGTGGAATCACACTTCTGTGCCAGATGAAGTATCTTTGTTAGCAAGCTTTTAGTAGTAAATATACAGTAGGTTATACAGTTTAAAATTACTACCTGATGTCATTTATGTCTTCATACATCTCTCCATCACTTTCTTCGCCCTATAAGAAGAATTCAGTTTTCAATGGCCTAGATACATTTGGAAAGACATGAAGAAAATGGACCTGCTATGTAGGCTTCATACAAACTATATAAAAACATTTACAGCAAAATGTAAATATAAATTAATTTAATCTGCCCAAACCAAGTTACTACATTATTCAAATCCACTATTCTTTTTTTCTGACTTTGTTTTTATGATACCACAACTTTAAAGTCCTGGATTGTTACAATCACACTAGCACATTGCTTAATCCAAAGTGGATGTTTTAATTGCAATGGTAGTCCTGGAGAGACTTTATCTGTGCTGATGACTGCACTGCCATGATTAAGGTGCCAGGGTTAGCAGTAGTTAAACTGGAAGGCTAGGGATCTAAATGGGACTCAGATTAGAGTGCCAGAGATTGTTTTAGTCCTAATAGAGCCAGGTACTTAAAGACACAATACAAACTTGTGCTTCATTGAAACAAGTGGTTTATTACTAGAATAGAACAGGGCCCTTGTTTCTGGAAAATTTCAGTGAAGTGAAGTGAAATGTCAGTGGAAATAGAAGGGATGGTTTTGCTTTTTTTTAAATCAATTTTTGGTGCTTAGCCAGCTTTGGTAATTAGTTCCAGTTTGCTCTGCTTACCCGGTTTTATTTCTGTCCTTCACAATAAGTAAATGCTTCTATAATTTATTGTCAATATACTGGATTCATTCTGCAATTAATTTTCTAGAGCATTTAAGGGATTTTACTAAATTGGTAAGTTTGTGCTAAAAAGGATAGGTTTATCATGGAGGATAACACTTACCCCCTCTGTATTTCCGTGACCTATACAACAAAAGATAAAACCAGGGTATTTATGTTTTGCTGTCCAGAAAACCATTCATTCTAGTGTTAACTATTTACAAACTGCTAATAATACCAGTGATATTAACTAGAAATATGTGCAGGCTCCTGGATTTTAATGAGGGTATGAATGCAAAAGAGTTTTTCCAGGTTGCTTTTGTAGTACGCTGTAAACTAGAAATAACTACAAAATAGCATATTTCACCATGTATTTTTAAAAGTGGAAAATTTGTTTTAAAGATACTTTTGTGACATTGATGAACTTACCTATGCTATTTGTTTACAAAAATGCCTATTTATACAAGAAAGTAATTGTTATAAACCTAATAAATCCAAACAGACCTCAAAGAACTTGCTTGCACCAGCCCAACAACTGAATAAGGAAGCCAAAAGCTCTTTTGCTGAGCCTGCCTCTGCCCTGGGCTGCAGGAAAAGAAACTCTGCTTCCTCCTTACTCTGCAGGTAGTTAGGTAAGAAAAGAGCTTGGGCTCAGTTTTGGCTCCACAGCCTGCATTGCTGTGCAGCGTGGATGGCTAGCACACTAAACGATGCATGCTGAGCCTGGCACGGACCAAGTCCTCTAGAGGAGAGATCAGAAGGCAGACTGAAATTCTTTGTGTCACGATCTGCTTCTCTGGCTGCTCCTGGTACAACATAGCAACTCACTGCCTCTTATTGAAGGCAGACCACAAAGCGACATTAAAAGCACAGTCAACTGTTTTTTTTTAATCAAGTATAAAACAATGCCTGCTTCACCAGAGCACACAACTTCAACTCGGAAAAAGCAGCATTCATTTTGGTTCAGATTTGTAATTTACAGTCCCAGCATATTTCTAACGAAAAAAAGGGGGAGAGAGGGGAGACAGTTAAAGCAGTTCCTGAGAGTCTGTCATATTAATTATAGAACAGTTAGTGTTATGAGACAACCGTCTTCACCCATAAACTGCAGAACCAGCATCATTTGTTACACAAGTCACTCATGAGTACAATATGCTTTTGCTTATCTTATAAATACAATATGTTTAGAGCTTCATATAGCTGCCATTAATTAAAATGTATGCATCTTACCCTGTGAAACAAATTCAACATCATCGTAATTTTCTTCATTGTCTGGACTTCTGTAAATATGAAAAAATGGACATGTTTTATGATTGCATTTTCATTCACCATTGTTCTGATGCTATTTTATACAATGGCTGGACAGTCTGGTGAGCCCTATATGCTACTTAAGTACCCACAAGATTGCCTAAATTGTTCTTCCTGACTGCGACTTGGTTTTTCACATGGGGACACCTTGGTCCTAAGTATAAAAGGAGAAAATGAGCCAAAGGCGCTCACATATCATGGAGATGAGTGTGGTATAAGAAATATAATAGGCAGATGGGCTGACTGAATGGAAAGAATCTGTTGGGCTTTTTAACCATCTTCGCAGGTGCAGGCTTCCATAATGCACAAGCAGAGCGCCAGACTTTTGCACAATGTTAAATGTAGCTCTAAGACTTGCTCCTTGACTTGAAGAGCTTAAAGTCTAAACAAGGAAGAAGAGAAACAGTGGTATAAGTTTACACCAGGTAAAAAGTCTCTGATGTTGTTAGATTTAAAAGTGCTGTCAAATTGAGAGAAGCAATAAATTGAGACTGTAAAGAATGTAACGAATAATAACATCAGGGATTTTTAACTTTATAATACCTTATAATAGCTGAAAGAAAACTAGGGCTGACAGTCATCGTCAAAGAGGTGTAATCAAAGATGGACTTGAAAGCAGAAAGTGATCTTTTAAAATTGGCTTGATGGAGAAAGCACCAAGACAGGGTGAAAGAAAACGTGTCAGCACCCAGCCACACATTTTCAGCAGATGGGGGAGTCCAGAGGGCACGCAGGAACGGCAGAGCGGAAGGAGGTAAATCTGGAGTTAAATTTCGCTGGTCCCTGAAGGCAAAGAGGCACTTGACAAGGAGGATATCCAGGAGGGCTCCCGCCGGGTCCGCGGAGCGGCTGGCGGCGCTGCGGCCGCTAGATGGGGCGCTGAGGGCAGCTCAGCTCCCCGCGGCCGCCCCGGCGGGGCGGGGGCATGTTTCCCACAGCCCCCAGCACCGCAGCAGCAGCGCTAGACTGGTGTTGTCACACCGTCCGTACCAAAATACAGTACGCGTGCTGACACGCACCTCCCTGATGCCCAATGTATTCTCCCTGTCTGCCGTTTGCTGTTCTTCGCAGTAACTGCTGGGCAGAGAGCAGCTCATTATTCAGGCTTAGCTTGTTTCCGGTCAGTTTTGACAGTAGACCGAAGTGCTTTTAAATCCTTGTCGCTGGGAGGTTCCCCTTTTGTATGCAGCTCTTCAAAGAAGGAAGGAGCCCCATATGCCTAACACAGAGGCTTCTAGTGTTATCATAACAGGTCACGATGCGGCTCCTGGTGCAGTTTCACAACCAGCACTGAGCTCAGTACCTTCGGCTTGCAAAGCTGATTCCTGGGGTATCGACTGACAGACCCGACCATTGCTGCACTCTTCCCCCAGAAAAATGCAGGGGAAAGCTTCAGTTATTGATACAACTGATTTTCTACCACTGTATGAAGTCTTTGAATCCTTCTGGATTAAAAAAACCAGCAGGGTGTCTGTTCCCTCCCCACCTCCCCTTACCAACATGGCAGAAAAAGATAAGACAATTTAGGGAAACAACTGAATAGATGGAGGGTTCAAGCTAATAAAAACTAATTCCAAACAGGCCACAGACAGCATAGGACAAGGACAGTGGTGTGGGACCTCACTTCCCCGGAAAGCTGGGCCACCTGCAGCCTTAATCTGCTGCTGCATGAGCAAAGTAATAGGCAGAAAAAGGTCAGAAAACAAAGACTGTGGGGTTTACGTTCACTTACATCGTTTCAGAGCTGGGCTTGATGTTTCTGGGGGGCAGGCTGGGAGCTGCTGGGGACTGCAGAGATGGGTGAGAAGCTGGTGGAGGAGGAGGCAATTGCATAGCAGAGTGTGGTGGAGGTACAGGTGGGGAGAGTGATGCTGAGGAAGGTGCTATATGTTTTAAACCTTCATTTTTAGGGCCTGAAAAAAAGCAGAACAGACTGAATTTATCAAGCAAACAGCTGAGGAAGGAACTCCACTGTTTACATGAAGTATTAGGATAAAATATCAGTACTCCACACACCCCAGAGCAAATACACTTTGTTGAACCCGCTTCATAGATATATTTGGTGCCTTATTTTACCAGAGTAGAGAGGCTCTGCCTAGAAGACCTTACTGCCTATAGAAGACCTTGAAAATGTCTTTGCCAAGACATGAACAAGACACAAAAACATCAGTTCATCCAGTATATAAGCTCTTGTGCTTTAAAACTAAATTATCATTTAATTCTATGATTTGCTTGAAAAGACCAGCTGCAGAATTTCACATGAGCACTGATGCACTTGCTGGAGTTTTCCTTGCTCAGAGACAGAGTTTAAAGGGAAGGGATGAGAGATTAAAAGATATTTTGGCATTGATTAAGAGGTGTACAGGTCTCTGTACATCTTCAAATACATTTGTAATATAAATTGTAAAAGGCTAGACTTAATCTTCTAGCAAGTCCGTACTAGAAAAGTGGCAGTTTGAGAAGCTACACAGAAGCTACACCCTCAATGAACAGGTGCAGTCTTAAAAACAAAATGATGCAGTGCACCAGGCACAGAAGCCGTAATTACATGAGTGGGCTGGTGTGCATGTGTGCCGCACTGAATTCATGTTCTGTGTACAAGCCACGACCAAACCGTAGTAACCATTGCTTTGAGAGTTCATGTTGAGAGAAGTTACTCAACACAACCAAATGAAATCACTGTTTGGATGCCGTGATGTTAAACCTAGAATTTTGTTTGAAGTATCATGAGTGGATTAAAAGCTACCCAGAAAGAATTGTCCCCCGCTGCATGGAGGGAAGTCCAACAAAATCTAAGGAAGAAGAGAGCAGAAAGAAAAAACAAATTCACAGTTCAGTTAAACCAATTCCAACTGAAAAGGACCCCCTTGTCTTCTGGAGATTTTCTTCAAGTTCACACCTGTATAGTGGAGTTTAAAATCTTGTCAAGAAAAAGAAATTTTCACCACGTTGCAAAAAAGTGGCTTAAACACAGAAGAACAAATATCAGTAATGCTTAATATCAGGACTGAAAGTTACAAAAACTACTGAAAGAGCTTTCTTCAGTTGCTTGGGAATCTGAGATTCTGTCCTTGGGATAGACAGGAGAAGGGGAATCGATAACTATTAGAAGGAACTGTCATGTGTCATGTGGAAATCAAAGCGAAATTACCAAGCCTTGACAGTTTTTCTGCTTACTAACAAAGAACTCAAAAATTTCTGGATAAATTGGGCTTCATGGCTGCTTGGAGCAACTTGCCAACATATGTGTCAACAACAGTGCAATTGAAACATGTTAAGTTCCTCCATTACTTAAACAGCAAAGTATTAAAAGTCCCAACACTGCTGATTACACAGGTGAATTCTTTGGTGTTTTTGTTAAGGAACATTCATCTTGCAAGAGCAGACCCTTACAATTTAAGATATGCTAAGATTAAAGTTTTACAGTATCACATATCTTTTTATTCACATATCTTTTTATCATTTTATTCAAAAGTATAGCCCAAAAGTCAAGTGAAATCATCCTTTCACTTAGTACGGAGGAGGCTACAGCAGGGTTAATGTGTGCCAGCTGGAGAGAGCCCAAAGGAGAAAAGTGAGAATAATTAGATGTTTAGAAAACATGAATTCCTGGAGATATTGAACTAATGGTGGTTGTTTAGGGAAATATGATAGACTGTGGGAGAACAAAATGAATACCTGAGTCTCTGGAAAGAAGAAAGGGATTTAGGGATTTTTTTTTTTTCCTGCATTTCCATGGTGGAGAAGGTAAGTAATGTGTTTAAAGGCCAGCAACATTTGTTAGGAGNGGAGTTTAAAATCTTGTCAAGAAAAAGAAATTTTCACCACGTTGCAAAAAAGTGGCTTAAACACAGAAGAACAAATATCAGTAATGCTTAATATCAGGACTGAAAGTTACAAAAACTACTGAAAGAGCTTTCTTCAGTTGCTTGGGAATCTGAGATTCTGTCCTTGGGATAGACAGGAGAAGGGGAATCGATAACTATTAGAAGGAACTGTCATGTGTCATGTGGAAATCAAAGCGAAATTACCAAGCCTTGACAGTTTTTCTGCTTACTAACAAAGAACTCAAAAATTTCTGGATAAATTGGGCTTCATGGCTGCTTGGAGCAACTTGCCAACATATGTGTCAACAACAGTGCAATTGAAACATGTTAAGTTCCTCCATTACTTAAACAGCAAAGTATTAAAAGTCCCAACACTGCTGATTACACAGGTGAATTCTTTGGTGTTTTTGTTAAGGAACATTCATCTTGCAAGAGCAGACCCTTACAATTTAAGATATGCTAAGATTAAAGTTTTACAGTATCACATATCTTTTTATTCACATATCTTTTTATCATTTTATTCAAAAGTATAGCCCAAAAGTCAAGTGAAATCATCCTTTCACTTAGTACGGAGGAGGCTACAGCAGGGTTAATGTGTGCCAGCTGGAGAGAGCCCAAAGGAGAAAAGTGAGAATAATTAGATGTTTAGAAAACATGAATTCCTGGAGATATTGAACTAATGGTGGTTGTTTAGGGAAATATGATAGACTGTGGGAGAACAAAATGAATACCTGAGTCTCTGGAAAGAAGAAAGGGATTTAGGGATTTTTTTTTTTTCCTGCATTTCCATGGTGGAGAAGGTAAGTAATGTGTTTAAAGGCCAGCAACATTTGTTAGGAGGCACTTTGTAATAGTGAAGGTGGAATTTCCATGGCTTGAGGTCCATGTTGAAGAAGTAGGATAAACTTACGGCACAATCAGTTCTAGTACAGTTGTTCTTACCCTACACATAGGGATGGACCAAACAACTTCTTTATGTCCCTTCCAATTCAATGATAACATCCTCTGTTGTCCTATATTTTACAAGACATCACATTTAAAANTCAAAAATTTCTGGATAAATTGGGCTTCATGGCTGCTTGGAGCAACTTGCCAACATATGTGTCAACAACAGTGCAATTGAAACATGTTAAGTTCCTCCATTACTTAAACAGCAAAGTATTAAAAGTCCCAACACTGCTGATTACACAGGTGAATTCTTTGGTGTTTTTGTTAAGGAACATTCATCTTGCAAGAGCAGACCCTTACAATTTAAGATATGCTAAGATTAAAGTTTTACAGTATCACATATCTTTTTATTCACATATCTTTTTATCATTTTATTCAAAAGTATAGCCCAAAAGTCAAGTGAAATCATCCTTTCACTTAGTACGGAGGAGGCTACAGCAGGGTTAATGTGTGCCAGCTGGAGAGAGCCCAAAGGAGAAAAGTGAGAATAATTAGATGTTTAGAAAACATGAATTCCTGGAGATATTGAACTAATGGTGGTTGTTTAGGGAAATATGATAGACTGTGGGAGAACAAAATGAATACCTGAGTCTCTGGAAAGAAGAAAGGGATTTAGGGATTTTTTTTTTTTCCTGCATTTCCATGGTGGAGAAGGTAAGTAATGTGTTTAAAGGCCAGCAACATTTGTTAGGAGGCACTTTGTAATAGTGAAGGTGGAATTTCCATGGCTTGAGGTCCATGTTGAAGAAGTAGGATAAACTTACGGCACAATCAGTTCTAGTACAGTTGTTCTTACCCTACACATAGGGATGGACCAAACAACTTCTTTATGTCCCTTCCAATTCAATGATAACATCCTCTGTTGTCCTATATTTTACAAGACATCACATTTAAAATACTTACCCCTATATTGAGCCCAACAGCTAGAGATCTACTAAAATATCATTTTGGCTAAAATTTGTCTTCCAGAAAGATGTCCCACTTGTTTGAAGACAAGAGAAAGAAGGTACCACTACAAAGTTTGTTCGGTTAAGTTCACTCACTGTTAAAATCTGCATCCTACTGTTTTCTAAGTTCATCAGGCTTGAGGTTCTATTGCTTTTATTTCTACCCTTGCATACTAGATCAAAAGCCTTTTTATAACCACTCTTTTCTACCCATAAGATATTGATACAACTGAACTTAACCAGTACCTCAGTTTTCTTTTTGAAAACTTTAAAGACCCAATGTTTTTAATCTCATATCAAGGCATTTTTTTTTCCATCTAGCAATTAATTTGTAGCTATTTCTGTAATCTCTCCAACTTTTTCAGCATTGTAAAAAATCTGGCACTGGAATTCTACTCAGCATGCACTTGTCTGCCACATGCAGTGATGAAAATTACAACTTGTTTTTCATCTGGACATTTCTCTACTGATTGCATCCAGGGGGTTTCAGTATTTTCTCTGATTGTTTCCTCCTGTTTTGGAAGTGCAGACACCTGAATATCAAACTAAGGCCTGTTAGCAAAAAGCTTTTATTCAAAAACTTTGTAACTATGTGAAGATTCCTTAAGAGTTAAACTCCAAGAATTTAGGGTTATAGGCTGATGACCATTGTGCATTAGACTTTTCTGTCACATCATTTCCTTACTCAACTGTAGAGTTGTTTATGACATCTAAATTTTTTCCCAAGGCATTACACTACCTCATTTCACAGGTATGGTTTACATTTCTTCATTCTACATGTATATTTTCATCTGAGTAAAGACAAACTTTGTTCATATGAGCCAAGATTACACATGATTATGCTTTTGTTGTATCTGAGTCTCTGAGGACTGTGTCACATTCAGCTCTTCACAGTCCTTATTATCCACAGACTTTGTCAGCTCTAATCTCTTATTGTTCTAAAATTGCTGATAAAGTTGAATACCACTGACAATCTAAGCATATATCTGCAGTTGAGTTCTTTTAAGCAGATTCTGACCAAATAAAGAAGCCAGAAAGTTTTTTTTTTTCCCTAAGAGCCATATTAATTGTTATTAATTATACTACCAATTTTTTGTGTTTTAACAGGAAGTCCTAGATCAGTTTTTCCATGGTTATATTTATGTTGCCCTAATACAGTGTTGTGTGCATGCACAACATGCATACATGCATAACACTATCATACAGCTTTACTTCATTGTGATTAGTTTGTAGGACTAAGGTAAAAATTCTGCCCAAGCATCTGTAGGCATAATACTTCTTTCATCTGATGTCTTTTGAGAGCCAAATCCAGGCAGTAGGAAACTGAGCCAGGAAAGAACACCAGATGCATTTTAGATTATGTGCTTATTTTTAAGTATAAGGCCTGAACAACCTGTCCCTTTTAATTTATGTACATTGCTGGAATCTAACAATAACTAAATGATCATCATATTGATGGAAACACTGCTTTTTTATTTTCTAACTATTAGAACTGACTCTTCCCTGCCTTTAATGTTGTAATTACCTACACTTACACTGACTGAGACTGATGTGGGTGTAGACTGCTTTAATTCTAATACTGAAAATAATGGGATGAGTTAGGTAGGAAGGTGACATTCTGTATGAAAAAAGCTGTTATAATCAGGCCTGCAAAGCAAAAGCTATCATAATGTTTCAGTAGTGTTTCGTTTCCTATTTGAATGGAGCATTTAATTTCGACTCGAGTTCCATCTTTTTGTATCTCTGAAACACTTGGTACTCTGAGGACATGAAAAGGCTCTGTGCTGGTAGTGGAACTGAAGTCAGCTCCGGACACTCAGAACAAGAAATCAAAGTGAAACTACATCCTGGCTTCACATGCACCCAAAGCACTCTCATCACAGGAAACAGCGTTAAGGACCATCACTGTGTGGTAGCTTTGACCACTAACACCTCAGTTTCCAAATAGCCTCTTCTCTTTTCTTGGGACTCTCAGCTTTTTCACATGCTGTGCCAGACTGAAGAAACAGATGCAGAAACTGAAGCTCTTCACAAAGAAATGAAAGAACAGATGAAAAAGAACGAGTTCCTCAAAACCTGTGCAGCTGTATAGTGACTAAGAGAAACTTGCCATAGAAAGTACCAAATATTCCATTACACTGCTGTTTGTGGTATTAAACTTCTTTAATCATGTCCAAAGCTTCAGCACTTACAGCAGAACTGTGCACAGAACACTGCAAACACTTCTCTTGTGTTCTTGGGGAACCTTCTCAAACAACTTCCATATGTGCGGCGACCAAAAGGTAACCTCTATTCTTGGAGAATGTTTATTTATCAGGAAGTTCAGGACACTGAAGTTGCCTTGATGTAAAACTTGTGATTTTGACCCTTGCCATTCCTGGCTTGTGAAAGGGAAATACTGATACCTCTTTGGTAGCTAACATAACATCTAGAGAAAGATCCCATCTTCCCTTCATGTCCAGATGTTCTGTGTTCAAGAACCCCAGGAGAAACCAACCTGCATATAACAGTACTCTATAATTTCCATGCCTCTCCTGTGTTAACTCAAAGAGAAACTAGTAAAAAACCCAAAATAAGTCCAGCTTTTTGGAACCCATGTACTCTATGTAGTCAAAAGCAAGTTTCAGGACAGGATGAGAAAAAGATATCTATTCTCACCTTGCTAAAATCTTCAGTGCTATCTTGAGATGCTGTGTTACTCTGTCCTGAGATGCCAATATCAGAAATAAGTGGCAAACAAGGGAAATCGCAGCAGTGCCTGGAGTCCTTATTGGAGTAACACATGCAACAAGCATACTTGGTGGGATAGGAATCTTATGGGAACCAATACTTTGGCCAGGGCCAGTTCTCCCCAGTCCTTTACAAAATCATAAAATAAATTGGACTCATGTGCAAGGATGATATAGATGCTATACTGACAAAGCTGAAATGATATATCTCTATTTATCCCCTCCCAAAATACTAGGGTATCTCACTGCTTGGATGAGAGATTGGCACATAGATGGAGAACAGTATATAATTGTCAACCTGAGCAGAACAGAAGCAGTCAAAGAAAAAGAACATTTTTAACACTCACACCTGCAGTTCAACATCCATTGGCTGAAGATACAAACCCTGATGATCAATTCAACCTGTATTGCAATAGAATGTGATTATTTGGTGCCAAGCTTTTAACTCACAACGACAATTAATAATTTCGATAATCTCCCTTGAAGTAGGAAACTATCCCATCATGGCAAAGAGTGGTCTGGCTTCAGCTGTTCATATTTTTCTCACACCTTGTCTGGACTGCAGCAATAATATAAACCTGCTCTCAAAGTGAATAGTGCCTAAAAACTTCCAGTTAGCTCAGAACAGCTGTATTGCATCTTATCAGCAAATGCATTAGCCTGGCCTCCAGTCTCTACGCAGTCCAGACTTAACTGCAAAGACTTAACTCTTAATTATGTTTAAAGTACCAGTCTGTGGCATCTAAGCCATCCATTGCCTTGACCCAGAAATTTCTAGTCTAAGATTGCATGCTAAACACAACTGGAACTGAACAGCAATGCATATCACACTACCTTCGATTTCAAGTTCACTCTGATTGCACCTACTTAACCATAGATACATAGCAATAGACATATATAAGAAAATCCCTTCCATAACAAGGCAGTCTCTTGCACATACAGGGGAAAAACTGTTTCTTCATTTCCTATCCTAAAAAGCAGACCATCCCCCTCTTTATTTGGCCTAGAGTATGGCCTTTGGCAAGACCTTATTCCCTTTGACCCCTGATGCAGTGAGCTACTGGTGAGGTGTTGACCCCTTCTGCTTTTATTAATGTAAAGAAAACCTGACAATGATCAGCTACTGCAGGGAGACTCTAAACATTCTGCAGGAAAAAATGCCTGGAATTTTAAATTTCTTTATGAATTTCCTTAGTTTTTATAAAAAAGGGCTTCAGGATTTTTCAAGCAGTCACAGGGTCAAAAGTTTTGCATTTTGAAAGAAGCATCCTTTTATAAAACAAAATGCTTTTAAGCTACTCTGCAAATGCAACGTTGGTTCTCAGTTTTACTGCAAAACACTTCACCATTTCTACATGCAAGATCTGGGAAGCTGTCTCGGTTTTACAGAGGGTTTGGTAAGAACCTGCAAACAACATCTGCAGCAGCTGATCACCCACTTCCTACTTTATTCATAATGTGCAGAGAGCTGTTCTCTGCTCCGCTTCCCTAACCTGCATGTTCATTTAGATACAAGCCATCGTTTCATGTTTCACAATTATGCTGCTTTGGAGCTGCTCAAAGTAAGCAGGTAAACGTACAACATTACTGAAGCTCAGTGCTTTTGATTATGCTGTTAGACATACATGTAACAACAGAGACACAAACATTATTGGAGACACTGCTCACACCTTGAAAACAAAGACCACAGAAAGTTTTTGATTATTGCCCTCCTTGAGTCCAGACCCTACTTTAAGAAATGCCCAGGTACAATCTTTTCTTCATTTTCTTTTCCTTTTTTCTCCTCATGTTTCCTGATTCTACTTGCAGTTAGATGGTAAAGCTCCTTTTTCAGCTTTATACAAAGAAAATCACCTCCAAAAAAAGGGGTAATTTTGGAGGAAGGGAAAAGGGGAAAATGGAGACCTAGTACAGGTCTCCATCCATTTTAAGACTACTTTGCTGATCGTTGCTCATACATCATGAAAAACATGATCAGAGCAGATGGAGAATTTTCTAAGTGGAACATCTTATTGATCTCAATTGGGAAATCTTGTTTCCACAGCAGATGCACAGACTACCTTAAGGGTATTTCACATAATGCTTAACATCTATTCAATGCCTTATATTCTCAAAATGACATAGAGGTGACACATTAAGTCCCAGGTGACATACCTGGTAGAGGATTTTTCCCGTTCTATGTGAGAATGTAGAGGAAAACAGATGAAGGATAAACAACACCCAAAACTGAGCATCTAAATCTACATTTAAGGTTTACAGCATGCATGTAATCTTACTCTGAAAAGAAAACCCACAGGTTTCATTCAAAGTACTTTGGTATGTAAAAGCTTGCAGGACTGAGCCTTATGGTGACTAAATATGAGGTTAGATATTCAGAATGCAGTGCTGACTGGCATAAGGAAAGTGATTTCAAACTACAGATGTGTAATCATACGCAGAAGCCTATCCTTATCTAAAGTGGAACACAAAATTAATTCCCAATTAACTATAGGTGAAACTTTTCATTGTCTGATAAAAAGCCATAATGATTACTTCTTTTTTACATAAGAAATATTTATAAACCTGAGCCAGTTAATTTTATATTGCATGGTATGATTTCATATGCAAGAAAAAAGAACAGCAATTGGAAGTTTTCAGATATGGAGGACATGTAAGATAGCAATAGTTTAAAATAAATCTTTGGTAAATCATTTATATTTGAAAGATAACGCAAAAGAAAATGTACAATGATGCAAAGGCAAGCAAAATAAAATGTACTGGAAGAAATTTACTTAAAATGTGACTATTTATTTCCCAAACCAACAAATTGATAATTTCATAAACCTATTGCTCAATCTGAAAAATAATTACATCATACATAGCATGAAATTTTAGTTAAAAATTAATCATAGGAGTATAAACACTGATATATAAAACATCAGTTGCACAAAAAATTCCCATGCAACAGTGTCTTGCATTCAAATAGTGGGGTTTTGCACATTTTCTCTTCAGGATCTGCAAACAAGGAATGTCATTGTTCCAAATGCACACATTTTAGGAGGGTTCAGTTTCGAGTGGAAATTGATGACCTCAGAAATGTTCATTAATGAAATGAATCTTTTAGGATAAAATTAACTGTTAGTATAGTGTTTCAAAAGCTTCCTAACTTCTTTACTATGAAATGCTTAATATTTTGTTTGTGTCTATTAGTATTGAATATTTACTTTGGTGTTTAATAATTAAGAGCAAAGCTTTCAGGAATCACTGGCTGTTTCCTATAATGAACTATTTGGATGACTAACTTAATTAGTCAACTTACTAACTTGTGTGTTGTTACCCATGTAATGCAACCAAATAATGAGGATTCATTAGAAGTGTTTCTTCTTGTGAACTGAAATAGGTCTAGGAAATAAAAAGATGGAAATACTTGCTCCAATATTGTATATATTGTCTCAAATTCAAACATTATGCATACTGCATTGATTTTCCATCTGTGAGTCACTAAGGAAATATTATTTAAACAGTAGAGCGAAATTAAGACTTCCCAGCTCAAAGAGAAATTTCAGTACATGTCAAAATTCAAATATATTAGAAGTATATGCCAGACATTCTTGTAATTATGAGTAAACAGACTACAAAACATTTTTTTTGAGCTAGCTAAACACGAGACCTTTAGGGTTCAAGACGCATTTTCCAATAATGGTACCAATAATATGTCTAGAACTTCATCACTACAATATTTTTGCTTATCTGGGGGAAAAAGGGGCTTTTTTCCAGCTTTACCATAAAGCTGTCTATGAAGTAATGTGACATGCCGGATACACTTCATTGCTAAAATTAGTTGCAAAGTGGATTTTCAGCAAAATATGTGTCAACTTAAAGAATGGAAAACTTTCATCCAGTTCTTATTATTCTTATTGAGCTCTAAATTAAAATTATTAATACAATTTGTATTCACATTATTTTCTGGGATATGGACAGGTTTCAGAATATTTGCAGCTTTGGTATAGCAGAGCTACTTGTGTAATGTGACCCATGTAATGCAACCAGATGATGGATGTTCATCAAAGTGTTTCTTCATGTGAATCAAAACAGGCATAGGAAATAACAAGATTTCAAAAACTAGAACAAGGAAACATAATTAAGCAGAGAGAATTACTTAGTTCCATCAGTTTTACTGTTTTTCTCCCTATCAGTTTCCTTTCTGTCACCCTCCATGATAAAGTCATAGCTGTCCTTTTTTTTCCTCCTTATAAATTCTCCTTTCTAACTAGTGTTCTCAACACTCCTTCACAAAGACTCCTTTCATATGTGGTGTAATCCCAAAGACATTGTGTTAAACCCATCCAGCACTGACCCTGCTGGATAGTGGACACTGGTTTCTAATACACAGCATAACATGTCATGTGTTTCATTCAATCCTTTGCAGAAGTCCAGACCTATTGAGAGAATATGTTAGGCATATACTTTAATTCAAACCAGAAGTGGCCTCAAAACAATTCAAACTGCATGTGATCGTATATTTAGAATTGATAGTAAGTGATCGTTTAGGCTTACTCAACAGAATTAACAGGTGCATTTGCATGGTTTATCTTCAGAGTCCTAAATTCTGCATCTTAGATTCTGAAGTCTCTGCTCAGGAATTATTATAGCTGACTCAATGGGATTTAGTGTAATGAACTGCAGGAATGACTGTAGAATTCATACGTAGCCTATAACAAGTGTATACATGAGAAAAATATATTTCTGTTTCTCCATACTTTGATATAAACAACCCATTTCTTACTGGTAATTTTACTAGAATCAGATAATCTGGAAGGGAACAAGTAACAAACAAAAGACGTAACAAACAAAAATGGAGATACTTAGGGGAAGATCTATGAATATGCCAACTGCGGAAGCTATGACAATTCACAATTGAGAACTGTCCTCTGGTGGTTTATTATGCATACATTTTATTAATTTTTAACTAAAAATATACATTAAGTTATTTGAAAGATATTGCAGACTGCTGTAGCTAAAGAAACAATCAAAGGCAATGAGTTTAAATACTAATTTGCAATGTTTTTTGTGTACTTTTACTTTTTAATGCACAACAACAGCAAGTTGTACCCAAAACAATCTTCTACAGGGAAATACTAATAGTTGAACTATTGAAAGATGACCAAAGAAGTAATATTGAAATTAGAAAGCAATTCAAACCTCTTTTTTGAAACTGACCTTATACCAATCCCATGAGCGAGACAAGTCCTTTGGGGTCAGACCCACACAGGTCATGTCATTGCACTTGTACCAAACTATGTACATGTGTAGGATTTCATATGCTGTGGTCCGATTTTCATGATAAATGCACAACTTTGACTGTATTTCAGCTAAGCTTTGTTCTTCAGTTCTAGGAACTTCAAAAATTGATTCTCCTGTTTCTCAGAGGTGTAAAATGTTTCAATATAATGCTGCTGAAAGAAGAATCGTTTGGATTCTCTCACTTTCAGAGAAGGAGAGAGAGGAATGTCCTTAGAGGAAATTTGAAGAGCTTTTACATTTGTTTCGACTAAAAACTACATACAACTGCTCGTCCAGATTTTGTGGTTGCTTTTGAGCAGATCCAGCAAAATTAAGTCCTTGGCAGATCTTTGTGATTGTAATTTCAACTTAAGTTCCATAGTTTTGAGGTAAATATATGAGGGACCAATAATAATAGACATCAACATAATAAAAACTAATAAAAGACTAGGTAAAAGACCTGAAGTTCTTCAAATTTCCACAAGTACATTTTTGATATTGCTTAAAATTCAACATTTTAGCAATGTATAGCAAAGTCCAGGCATTATGTTGCACATAATTATCATGCTATTCTGAAATAATCATTGTGACACTTTCTTGAGCTGAACAGCTATACTTCACCTGTGCAAACAAAGGCATCACATCATTGCACACAGCTACCCCCACCCCACCCTGAACAGTGTTGTTTGATAGCATCACTTACTTTTAGTTTCATCTGTCTTAGAAACAGATGATTTGGCGCAAGTTACAATTCTTTTTATCCCCTTACACCTTAATACTGAGCTGTTGCATAACTTTATCCAATCTAGCACTGAGATAAAAAAACAAAAGCTACATTGACCTTTTAAGTACAGATTCTGCAGTAAACAGCTGTGACATCCTGTGATAAAAAAATCCCCTGTTCTTTATAACTTTGGAAGCTGCTGTTTCATCTTGCCACCAAGTAAGAGCAACAACTGACTGGTTCTAAGGAGCTTTGCAAAGACAGTTAAGATATTTACTGTCCTCAGGAGTGGTGCTTGATTGTTAATTACTTTGCCAAGGGAGAGTTGTGATAACTTTGACAATGCACCTCAAATTTTAATTCTTCCTTTCTCTCTGGTTGTCTTACCCAACTCAAATAGCCGTGTCACTGTGTGGGTACACAATCCATTGCACAACCATAACCCAAATAATAAATTGTGAGAATTTTCCTACATGTCTTCTTTTCTCCTAGATTCAGTACAGTTTCCTTTTGTTTCTCCCAGTACAGCTCAAAACATTCTCCCTAGCTGAAGCCCCAGTGTCGATTGTTCATGAGGCGTTCAGAGGTGTTTAGAGTGCTAGGGACCTGAGCCTTCAACTGACTTTATGTGGGTGGCCATCTGTACACGCATGATCCCACTGAGGTCAGCCCAGGTGCAGTTCTCCTCCAAAAGCAACGGTACGGTTGTGGCCTCACATGGAAAGCTGTCAGCAAAAAGACTTTGCTTCTCTTCTTTTTTCTAACAAAAATTTTGCACTTTGGGTGTTTATTATAAAACAGTATTATTAGTATTACTTTGTGAATCTAGAAAGCACATGCATCTCATTGATTCTGAGCTGACGTTTCTTAGGGAAAATTGCTGTAATGGGACGTAACACAGGAATTTATCAGAGTGCCATGTATTCACAGGCCCAGACAAGAATTTCTTAAAGCCTGCCTTCACTGGAAAATAGTAATGGATCAATAGTCAAACTTTCCTCAGCAAGACACTTGTATCCACAGAAGTTTTAACAAGAAAAGTTTTTCAGGACTCGGTGAAAATTTCTAACCCAAAACCAGGCAACACCAACCCAGCATCCCTTAGTATTCATGCAGGCATAGTGGACAGTTTAAATACTTCCACAGATGACTAAGACTGCTGCATCTAAGGTAAGTCCTTCAGCCTCTAATGTTTAAAGTTATTTCATGCCCAGTGAATACTTGATTATGAAAAAATAGTAAAGCAGCTTTCATGGGAAGGATAACAACCAAAGAAAAAGGGGTGAATTGATACTTCTGAGAAAGCTGACTTCAAACTTCTGGTTTAAATCAGGCAATACAAGGTTTTCTGCACTCCAGGCACATGCTTCTAACACAAGTATAGCAACCACCTGTGTGGAGCTTTTTCCTTCTCAAAGGATGACACAAAGCCTAACTTTTGCCCTAGTACAGATCAAAACCCCCAAAGGTTAGATCTTAGAAAGTTTTGTTGGATGGGAAAACTATTTCTGTTTGCTTGTTCTTCTTTTTACTCAGCACCTGAATCACAGCAGCAAATTAAACAACTATGGCAAGCTGCTGTTTATCAGGACAAAGTAAAAAGCAGCAAGAATTTGTGCTGTGGGGGTGGCATCTTCCTGACATGACTTTGATTCTTGAAATGACAGTTAAAAAAAAACCAGAAAAGAAAACGATTCAGTTTAACTGCCTTTCCAAAGCAGGTAGGTTTTGTCATTCGAGTTTAATGTTCCAAGAAACCCAGCAGTGATGAATAACTTTGTTGAGCTGCAAACAAGTTTGTTTAGGACTCTAGAACACCTGTTCTCTCCACCAGGATTGTTCTAAGGAGAGTTCTGGCCACAAAGAAAAGAGCTACATTAGTTAAAGCCAAACAGAACATCAAGGTCTACAGGACAGGTCTTCAGGGGAAGGCTGAAATTCAGGGCCACTATGAACAGCTTCATACTGATGTGGTTTCTAAATCTTTCAGTCTTGCCCTGACCCAAAGACTGTGAAGTAGAGGAGACCACGTCTGACTCTTCCGTTCTACTTAGTTAGGTGTGTATTTTGCAGTATGTTTGAAGAACAACCTATGCTACCACACTGGGCAGCTCCATCCTTAGCTCATGTTCCCAGCGCAACTCATCCAGGCTGGTGACTACACCATTGCTAGTTAGTGACAACGGGAGATCCTCCTTCTAGCAAAAGTTCTGGTATTATCTTGACAGCCCTGTTCACAATATTCATTTTAAATGCGTAGGATAAATATTTCTAACCTTCACTTTTAAAAGGAGGATGAAAAAATGCTTTGTGTCTATAACTGCATGGGAACGAGAAAAAAAAATTGAGTAAACAAAAAACAAACAAAATAATTCTTCCATTTATTAAAGATAAACTAAAAAATGTATTTTTAAAAAATTAATTGTAGTTTTGGGTGTTTCCAGACTTCCTCAGGACTTCTCAAACTTCTAGCTAGCAAAGCTCTTATTGTTTTCATTTAATCAAAACATTTGCTGGTGTCATTTGCTGAAAATCCTGCCCTTCCATTTTGAGACTAGGCTCTAGGCACTCGAGTAAAGCCAGTCATGCTGAATTGCGCTCTTTGGAGAAGGGGCAGCTGCTCAGACTCTTGTATAATGGCATATTTCTTTTAAAGAGATACACAAATTGAGGATCTGGCATTGATCATGGATTTGTGAGAACACTTCCATAACTGTAGGGTAACATGAAAATCAGAATGTAGCAGCTGACAAGAAAATACATTTTATGTTACTGATATGCTCCTAATTTTCGAGTGGAATTAATCTTAGAATCATAGAATAGAATCATAGAATAGTTTGGATTGGAAGGGACCTTTAAAGGTCAACCCACCTGCCATAAGTAGGGACATATTCAACTAGATTAGGTTGCTCAGAGCCCCGTCCAACCTGACTTTGAATGTTTCCAGGGATGGGGCATCTGCCACCTCTCCGGGCAACCTGTTCCAGTGTCTCACCACCCTCAATGTAAAAAATTTCTTCCTTATATCTAGTCTGAATCTACTCTCTTTTAGTTTAAAACTATTCCCCCTTCTCCTGTTGCAACAGGTGCTGCTAAAATGTCTGTCTCCAATTTTTTTATAAGCCCCCTTTAAGCACTGGAAGGC
>VZTQ01013653.1:27013-46595 GCA_013400755.1 Pelecanoides urinatrix
GGGGGGGGAGGAGGGAGAAAAAAAACCCAAAAATTTAACACAATAATAAATTTCTATCCTTGTTTCTCTCATGCACTGAGATCAAGAACATGTTTCCTCTGGACCCATACAACTTACAACTTTGATTTTAAAATGTGATCAGAGTTTCTCATGCAATCATAGTTCCCAGCACCTGGTGCTATAAGAAAAAAGAGAAAGCCTCCTTCAGCTTCTATAAAACTTATAATAGAAATATGTCAATTGGCATCACCCATTCCATCTGGAGTGGTTGATTTTAACTTTTTAGAATTGTCAGAGTGCCTACAAGCTTTGAAGGAAAACCTTAACCCAAAAGTTTGAAACAAAGGTGATTTAAGGGAAAATTAAGGACATTCAGAACCTCTGCCAATCTGATCTCTCTTTCAAGGAGGTGACAGTGGATATGTGGGTCTAACTTTAGGAAAAATTTTTACATGAGATTTTCAAGGGCATGTTGTGAGTGCCTCAGAAACACCTTGTATCGTTGCAACTTGTCTTACGTGGTGAAAGGAACCTGTTGAAGCAGAACTCCTTGCCAGAGTGGAGTCACAGCAATTTCTTTTTTTCACAGGGATTTGTGTCCTCCCATATATTTCAAATGTATTTACAGAAGCTATCATCACACACAAAACCATCTCAAGTTTTACAGAAACCTAGTGACAAGCCTTAATATTCATGCCTGGATTATGCCCGTCAGAAAGTTCAGAGGCTTGGTTCTTCACAAAAATAGCGAGGCAGAGCCTCAGGTGCTACTAACTGCCACACTACTGCAGTCATACAAACCTAACAGAAAACACTAAGTCCAGGAGGTGCTTTTGGAGTCTGGATTCAGATCTGGGTATAAAATCAACACAGCTCCATGTAGGAACTATTGATTCTGTAACTTTGCATAGCGTTCAACTTTCTAAACAAACTTTAAAATACAGCAATTTCTAGCATCATGCTGTGACTAGTTATTGTTAAAGGCAAAAAAGAAAAGAAAAAAGTGTGGTTACTACAGGTTGTAGTACATCGTTTTGGTGGCCCTCAAGCTGTGCCCAGGAAGTTACTGTCAAGAACAGGACACACATCATCAACATCTCATTTATAGGAAGTCAGGACTTAAACGTCTGTTGAGAAAAACACTTAAACTCTCTGATACAAGTTATAGCTACATCTAAGTAGTTTTGAAAAATAAATAAACCCAATACAGAAAGCATTCATCCTACACGTTATCACTGGGGGAGGGAGAATATAATTTTAATTTCTGTCCTGTACGGAAGAGACACAAGCATAGGTTAAAGCTTTAAGAGGTTGTCTGATGCACAAGTCTCGTATTAGTTCTGAAGAGAAGAGAGGGAATAAAATTCCACCTGAAATGAATTGAGTATTAAATGCAGAAAAACCACAATACCCAAGAAAGCAAGAACAGAAAAGACTCACTGTCTTTTGCGCTGCTCTTCCGGAACCTTTCCAGGTCCACACTGGGGGGTCTGCTGGGTTTCTGCGGGGGCTGGCCCAGCTTGAACAGCGGGGGCAAGGCTTTCTGCTTGGGGGTTCCTGAGCTCCTGTCCCCATCTTCTTTTTCTTGTGATCCACCTGATGGCCTTCCTACAGGAAGCACTGTGTTCGTCTTATGGAACTTGGGAGAAGAAGAACCTGATTCTTCCTGGCTGATCTTGTTGAGAAAGATGTTCTTAGCAGCACTCGCTCCCTTTTCTTCAGTCTTTTTCTCCATGTTTTTGGGGGTGCCTTGAGATGAGCTGGATAAGCGGCCAGTAGGCTTCAGAGCCATGTTAGAAAAATGACTACCTGCAGATTCTGCAGCACAGTTACTATTTTCATCCATTTCCTTTGCTGCTTTAAATGAGTGTATATTTGGTCTAGGGCCTGATACTCCTTTATCCAGAAAAACATTTTTATTAGAAGTGTCTTCATTGTGGGAGACCTCATGGTTTAGAGAAGGTTTCTGTGCAAGAGGTGGTTTAGAGAAAGGAGGCTTGGGCTCATTTACTTGTGTTGCAGACATGGAGTTTTCCTTAACTCCAGTTACTTTTGAAAATGCTGGTTTTGCCTCACTCTCCTGTGGTGCAAAATTTGAATTTGGTTTCGTTCCCAGAGGATTTTTTTCTTTCTCATGAGGAGCAGAGTTAAGGAACTTGTTCCCTGCAGGTTTTGGATACAGAGGCTTTGGCTCTTCTTTTGCCAAGTCAGTGGTTTTGGTGGGGGGTTTAGTGCCTCCAGCTTTTCCATCATTTTCTCTGCTAGATGCCTGAAGCTGAAGCCCAAACCTTTGTGCCACTGGTTTCAAATATGGGGGCTTTGGATCCTTCTCTATTTTATCATCAGTTGAAGGCTTGACCCCCAGAGGAGGCTTAGGATGAACAGTTTTGTGAAAGGTACTGGGTCCTGAAGGAGAAGTTGCATTTCCTTGACTTGCAAATTTCTCAAGTGCTGCTTTCCTTGTCTGTAATCCCGTATGGATAGGTTGTCCTGGGACTTTGAAGGGTCGACCGTTACCAGAAACATCCTCTGTGGGGCTGTTACCCGTGTTAAATTTCGCCATGAGTGATTTCACATCTGCCTTGCCATCCTATAAGCATAAAGAAGAGAAAAAGAAAGAGCAGCAATGAGAAAGTCCCCGTTGCAATGTTCACACATACTGTACTTTAAAGAGTTTCCTGGTCTGAGGCTTGTAGTACTGCTGATTGGCTGTGGAGATATTGTAGCACATCTTCCTGTAGGGTTAGAGAAGCTGAGCATCTTGTTATATCCTTGCTGTTGTTACACAATCTTTTAAAATTTTCAGTGCCAGTACTGGCTTTAGAAAGTGGTCAGGCAGCTCCTTTTGGGCATACTATAATTTCTGTTTATTTCTGGAATTGGGAACTGAACACATAATAAATATAAGAAAATACATACTACTTTAAAATTAGTCTATCCCTAAAATTGTGAGTGTCCTGCGGTGAGAAGCATAGACTGTACTAGAACCTGGATTATGTATCAGACTACTGTTATTCCTGCCAACTCTTTGGGGAATTGCAAGTTCTTTTGTGAAAACAGAAATTCTTCTGGCTTGGGGTGTGTGTGTCAGTTTTTCTTTCCCTTCTCAGCAATTTTCTTCCCTACTGCTCCCTTTGCCCTCACTTTGTCCTTGTTTCTCTTCTCCATTTTGTATCTGAAAAAAACTGTGCATGTGTGGATAGAAAATGAAAATATGTGGAGTAAACTAAGAAGAAATCATCAATACACCCAGATACTGTCAAAGATACTTCTTGGGGAAAAAAAAATTTGAACAATTCCAAGTGGATAAAAGCCAACTTTGTTAAAAAATGTTTTAACTGGTTAACCCTATTCAATACCTTTCAGGACCAGTCTTTAATATGAACTGAGAGCAAAAGGCTAATACATTTGAACTCAGTACATTTAAAACACAGCACAGTGAAGGATGGGGGCAAAGGGGAGTAAGCAGGTCCCACTGTGCTGGGCTGGGGCCACCTTTGGTTTCCAGGAGCCCTCTGCAGCGGGGAGTCCTTTCCCAGCCAACAGTGGCAGCAGGGGTGCAGCTACACCAGATACGCTGGTGTATCTGATTCACAGCTTGTTTAAGTGGGATCTGTTTTGTGTGTGGAAGTTAAAATGTAAGACTAATGGTCTAAAGCAGGAATGTTATAACTAGGAAGGGCTCTGAATAATTTGTTTGGAAACAAAGGAGTATCACTACAAAGCACAATAAATAGGGGTCTGAAAAAATTTTAGAAAGAGGTTGAAGAATGAACTGTTCCTTCACTCAGTACAGTTCAGAGGGTGTTCAGTAATTTTTTTTACTTAACAAGAGCTTCTAAATTGGGGTTTTGCTCCTTTTGCCTTCCATTTGATTGTATCAAATGTTGCCTGTTATGTTGGAATAGTTTTACCTGTGACTTCTGCAACTGAAAAGTTAACTTTCCCAGTCTTTCAGTACCACCAAGAAATTCAGTCTTTCCAAACTGTTTGTATTATACTGCAAAGTTACTTACAATAAATGCAGCCAAAACAAGATAGACATATATGCCTCTTATCCCCAGAGCACCATATTATTATCTCTTTTGCACATATAGGGAAGGGAGGAAGTACACATTTACTATGGAGATTATCAGGTTTAAGCCATCTACTGCTGGTTGACACATACGCGCTCACACACACACAATTACACTGCAGAGATACGTACATGTATCACTAATCATTCAAGATTTCTCCCACAATACCTCACAAAGCACTGATTTTGCCCACTTAAACAGAAAGTTAAGTTAATTGCAATGCCAGAGAGAATAACAAAGCCTTTTGTTTCTGATCTCCTTTGACTTTATACTAATGTATGGGGTTTGTTAACTTCTGTAACAAAATCTAAACCATCAGAGATACTATAACTTTACCTCAGTGTCTGAAGTTTTCAGAACTTATAAATTACAATCTGATCAGCTGCTTGGCCAGCTCAACAGCTTATTTCTTTTGAAAGTTATAGCAATAAATTGATTCTTCTCCTCTTCCATTTGAAATTTAAGAAAACATACTGTGTCATGTGAATGTTCTGGACAAGAGACATTCAGCATGTAGACCTTTTGGAAGCTGGAAATGTGGCTTTGAAGAAACTTCATGTTATGATACATGTTTTTTGAGAAGTCTTCTACATCTTTGCAATAGCAAGATCAATTACATTCATACATGCTTTCAAATGCATGGAACCATTCACTACTGCCATGTTAGGACTGTCAATGGATTTCTTTTAATAAATTTCTTCCCAGTACTGCGAACAAATCTTGTCCTAGTCATGTAGATTTACAAGCTCTTCAAGAGTAAGAAGCTCCTGGGCATGTGGAAAGGTTTACAATCAGCAGTGTAGCCTCTCTCATTTAGTTACAGTGGTAAAGGTAACACTAAGAATCAGAAGAGAGTAAGAAACTCTGTGAAATCTTTCTGCTTCTCTTTAATGTACGTCACCAGTTCCTGCTTTCATAAGCTACGTTATACTAGAAGCCATATTGTGGATTCTAATGCGCAACCTGACTGGCCAGGTAGACAGATGGGGAACTGGGAAAAAGAGAGTGTGGTCCTGCTTATAGAGTAATCCCCACAGTTTCTGCGTTTCCCTTTCCAGAAGCAACAGCAGTTACCTATTCCATTAGCACGTACAATAGGTTGTAATTCATGAAATGGGAACTTGAAAAGATTCTGAAGTGTGATTAAGTTCACCCTACCCTTCCGCTCTAAAGTGCAAAGTGCCTGTGGGACAGAGGAGTCTCATGCAAGAAGAACTTGCTCTATTGGGAAACTCAGTGCAAAATATTTTGGCTTTTCAGCTTCTGATCTGAACTGGAAGCAGCACATAAGGTGCACAGTAACATTTGCTTTAATACGAGGTGGTTGCATTATTCAAATAAGTTTGCTCAAATCTAGAACAATATCCAGGTTTTAGTTCCCATGCCAGAGATTCATCAAGGAGATTTGTATATGCAGTGCTTTTCCAGCTTCCCACTGCCTTCAGCAGAGACTCACACAGATACCAAGATACACTTGTACAGAATTCTTCCACAACTAGATCTTAATTACACCTCAGTGTAAACAAGTGCAATTCTCCATTATTTACCATATAAGTGCACATTTCCATACAGAAGTACATTTTAATAAGAACACAAGAAATATAAAAGTTCCAAATGCGTTCTTGCTGAATTTATTGTGAATATTCCATTCTCAGCTAGCAGCCTGATCAAAACCCATTTGTTTTGTTTTGGCATAAATATGCTCTCATTATTTACTTTCCAGTCTTGGTGAAGCCAAAAGATCATTTCATTTCAACTTCCCCTCGTGGTTGCTCTTTCTTCAAACAGCAACACTGGATCAACGAAAGGAATAGCAGATGTGTGTGCATACAATCCTTAATTAAGCAAATGAAATATATGTAACTGTTGACTGTACAACAGTCAAGGAATTGTGGTGGGGTGGTAGGGTCTAAAGAGGCCTTTTAAAAACTCATAATCTTTTAACAGAGTCAGATCTTGATGAGTTTGCTAGAAAGTAATGAAACAGAAATTATAAAGCTATCCATTTAAGAAGAAAAGTGTGTATACTCATGAATTCTGTGACAGTGAAATAACCCGAGAAGCTGATAACCACTAAGGGAATTGAGCTCTAACCCATGGATAGGATANCGAGAGGATAGTTTCAAACATCCCTCTAAAACCAGCAAGATAAAACCAGCACACTCATGAGGACATGTGGCTGTCAAAATTAAGCAAGACAGTGTTCCAGCCTGATCACACTGTATTCTGTATCTTTTCCATTGTGCATTCCTCTATCCCTTTGTTGTCCCTCTCTTGTCACTTTTTCTCATCTTTTACCTAATCATAAGACCAACTACATCATATTGCAGGAACATGAGAGGACAATATAGTTCATCCACTCCAGGTCAGTTTGAGACCAGGACTAGTGAAGGCATAGGGCTTGACCAGAACAGCCAGATGACGTCCCAAACTATTGCTGTCACAGCCCATGCTCAAGGCCAAAGCGTCTATCTCTGCATGGTCATCTCTTCATCCTATGTCCTGATACACTTTTATTTTCTTGCTTCTTTTTTGGTACATGTCTACATCAAAATCAGAAAAACTATCAGCAGTTGGCAACTCAGTCTTCAACAACAGAAGCCTGGCAACTTCAATTTTCCACCAATAACTTCTATCAAATTAAAAAAAAACCAAACTAATATCCCTTTCTGAAAAAAGATTATGATTTTTTTTAACATGATGTTACATAAGCACAGAGTTTCATGATACTTAATAATTTGGGATTTTCAAATTATTTTTCTCATATGCTAATCAACAACTTTCAGAATAATGTAAATTTTCTAGTGGGTGTGCCCAGAAATGAAGCAGACAGATCCCTCTTCACTCAGAACCCTATTTATATATAGTGTATACAGAGACTGCCTTATGAACGTCTTTGATTTGACTCTGGTTATTCCACTAAAGCTAATGTAACATCTCCAAGTCTCAAGGAAGAAAAACTTGAGTTCCTGCCACTAAAAAGCTCCTACTCTTCTTTCCAGAATTTCAAGATACCATATGTTTTTAAAGGAAATTTTGTGCAGTTTTAAGACATTGAGTACCATTGTGACTCACTGCTGGAAAGAAAAAAATTTTCCATGACCCATTACTAACAAAATACATATACTGATATCTCAATCCAGAGTATGGTATATTAAAAAATACCCCACCCACAAACCAACCAGCCACAAATAATGCAAAAGGAATTACTAGAAAATAATTGCCTTTAAGTGATACCATTTCTGTTATTATTCAAAATGCAAAGGTCACTTAAATCAGGACTGCTTTTAGTACAATTTCAGGGAACGAAACACAAAACTTTGAGAGAGAAAAGTCCATTTCGTCGGCTTGGCATCTTTTCAGCTCCACAACTAATTGTAAGTAAAATCTACAATTAAAATTTCCAGCTATATGAGGTTATATGTAATACCTTGTACTAATTCTATTTCCCCTGAAACTTTGCACATTTATTTCTAAGACAAACATGTACAATGATTTACCTGGATTCCTCAAAGCTTTCCAATATTTTGATACAGGCAGAAAAACTGACTCCCCCAATGAGACAATCCATGGGTGTATTACCTTAACAGCCTGGTCTAAAAGGAGTTCTGCTTCTTAGTGGAGGTTTGCATAAGAATGCTGCTTGTGGGTTTCATTATCATGATCAGTAGAGAAAACTGCTCTCCTCAGGATATTAAGCAAGAAGTGGTGGGGGAAAAGGGAACTAAAATTTGTTCAGATTGTTTGGCTGCTGCCATCAGCAGTGTTCACCAGTGATATCTAAAAGTACTGCATTTACCCCATATTGCAAAGTTCTGTGAAGCTATATTAGTGCATGCAAGCTTGAGTCTTTACAGAATAATGGCTAATGAAATGTGTGTGGTAATTATAAGCACAAAGACTCTTGGGTCATCAAGTCTAGTCCCATGCTACCATCATTCCCACTCATCAGGTGTCAGCTAACGTGTTTGCTTGCTCCCAACTTTGCCGTTAGAATCTCAAGAGATTCCACTGGCCAGTTTTTTAAAGCTTTTGCTATGTGGAGATTATTTTTTGAAAACTATGATCATACATTTCTTCTGCCTTTCTGCCTGTGAGTTCATTACACAAATCAAAGACTTTGAAGAATGATGTAGATAAGAAAACCGATATTGAGAAAATAAGCTTCACAAGAAATTCTAAACCTGTGTTTGGGCTGAAGGTAAACCCAAACCACGAAGGCAGAACACTCTACTAAATACAGCTCAGTGAAGCTGCTGGAGCTTTGCCCAGGGATGAGATTGCAGAAGAAAAATTGTGTGTCTTTAAGCTTCATAAAAGGTTGTTTGACTCTTCCTCATTGTCTATCACTTCTTCTTCTGCACTTCTTCTTCCTTTGTATTTTTTGAAACAATTTTGAGTGTCAAAATAAAGCATTGGAAGTGTTTGATATTTCTACATAATTCTACAAAAACTTCTATCTTAGCTAGTTCAGAAACTTATTAGAGTGCTGGATGGAGCTTATTTGAGTTAAAAATATTGTCACATGCTTTGTATTTGCCACTTGCGAATGATAATTTTTTTGTGTTACATAACGCAATGTTGTTTTCTTAGTGGGAGAAATGCAGTTCTTTATGCTATTCATTCTGCTAAACACTGTATTTTATTTATAAAATCATATTTATTTGTGAAAATAAACATTCATCACCAACGATGAAGCATTTATTATTAAGGCAGATTAGACTTTGTGATTGTTGCTATTCTATATGGCGGTCTTCATGACTCTTCTAAAGTGCTGACTGTAGCAATATAGTAATTTTGCATGGGTAAACACTGCTGCAAAGGTTTGCGCATAGTATGGCGCGTATCAGATGAATCATGAAATGATCAAAGAACGAGCTTATCTTTGCAACTCTGAATGCTAGACAGCTCCTGTTGTCTTCTCTTTCATCCAATACACAGAAATAAATATATCCCTAACTGATCGAATGCTGCTGAGAATATAAATTGCAACAAACACAATGAAAATAACTGTTTATGCTGTGAAATTGCTGTGAAAGCTGCCCATCTGCAATGTCTTCCATATACTTCATTTTACACTTGCAGGTGCAACAGCTTCCCAGATCCTCTCTGTTTTTTCCACTTATTTCTGTGAAGGATATTTGTGAGTCATTTGGGGGAATTAGCTATTTTTAGGTGAAGAAAGAATCTGAAGGAATTAATATTTTAAGGAACAGGACTTGCAAGCCTGAAAGCAGCTTATAGATATTTTGCCTTTTATATTTTTCACAAAACCAACAGCAGCAGCAGCAATAAAATCACAAGATTATATTCAAATAAGACAAGAATATCAATAATGATAAAGCCTTCTCATGTATAAGCGTGCCATTCCAGACTCCGTGTACATCAAAACCAGCATCTAAATTCCAGCATAGCAATGGTGTGTTACTGTTCTCATCTGCAACTTTTATGACTGCAGCCTTAAGTAGTTTTTTTTTATAGAGCATTTATTCAACTTTCTGTTTCCCTGTACCTTTGGGAAAAGTGGCTGCTTAGGAATTAAATTTGTCAAAAACAGAGGAAAGAAAAAAAGAAACTCACTGAGTTTCTCTGCAGTAAGTGCTAGTCCATCTTTTTAAGGTATCTTTCATCTACTGATATTCTGAGCTCTGAGATGGTTTGAAAGGTCGGGCACTCCCATCTGAACACCTCTGACTTTCCAGTTCAATGCTCACAAAGAAAATCGTAGTCAGTATCTTGTTACCTCCACAGATGTCAGTACCATTGTTGGAGGTGGTGTAAACTGAAGTGACATGATGCAAAATAAAAATATCTTTTTTTCTTTCCATGTTGTTTTTAACCTGCGTAATTTCACTGAGCTTAGTCAATTACATGATCCCAAAACAGACAAGACAGCATAACAGAATTAGTGGCGAGTGAGGGTGTGAGAAAAAAAAGACAGAAATGATTGGCTGGGGCAGATAATCCTTAAACGATGTATGTATAGGGAAAAAAGTGCATGGGAGAGCACCCTTGGACAGGTAATACACAACACATGCAAACATGTGGAGTGCCTAGCAAGAGAAAGTCAATATTAGCAGCTTTTCACTTCTCTTCCTGCCTCCTCCTCAACGGGCTTTTGCCTCCTAGTGGCAGACTAGGAAATGCAGCAGCAGAAATGACACACTTCTCCACTGATAACCTCTTTGTACCAAGAGAGGTACAATCTACCTGGTTTCATGCTGCTCCTGGGGGATAACATTTCAAGCATGTGAACCTCATCAGAGGGCAAGGCAAAGAGTTAGCAGTCCTGCTTAGCAGTGCTCTGCCACTCCCCAGAGTCAGCAGTTCTGAGTAAAATTGCCACCTCGCTGCGGTGGCGATCCTTTTATATCATCACTTTGGAAAGCACCTGATTTTCAGTAAAAACTTGATATTCCTGAACAGTGGCAGGAGCTTCTGCCTGCAATTGCTACAGCACGCTATGAGAGCGAACGTTTCTTGTAGCGTCAGTCAGTCAGCTATCTTTGTGTCTGCAGACAGGGCTATACTTCCTGAAAAATGTGCTGTTGCATTTCCATCGGGTTGCCATTTGAAGGTGGTTTTAGTATTTCTGACAGAAGTTTGATATGGTCATGAGTGAATTAGCAGCATTCTCTCGTGTCTACAGGCACTGTCATGCTTATTGGAACAACTGGGCTTTCCAGATACTGTTTGTGGACAGCTGACACACATGATTCCCTGAAAACTCCTCATGTCAATGCTGTGGCTCTTTTAAATTGTCATATTCAATCCCTATAATCTTATAACTGTTGACTGTTGTTACTATATTTATATTTGTCTGAAAAAGGAGTGCAGAAATCTGTTTCCACTATTTATATTTTTCTATACGAGAGAAAGGTAGAATTGGCAAATTCAAGAAAGAAGTAAAATGATACTGGCAGTCTCCTTACCCCAAATATGCTTTGTGAGGGACGTGTTTCTGTCACAAAGGACAGCCGACTGTAATCCAGAGCATCACAGTCAGGTGCATATTAAGCTCCTGGTTTTCTGCTTGGGTGTACGCACTGTAATAAATCACTCCTTCCAGAGCAAAGTCCTTCCCATGGACATCTAAAGCTGATGCAAAGTACCTGCCATACAAAACAATCTTACATGCAAAAAGCCAAAAGTCTTTCTTTTTTGTGACTTGACCTTACAAGTGCTCTGTTGGCTCAAATCTTAAGCAATTCTTCTTTGAATTCAAAGCAGATATTAACTATGATATTCCACCAAATTACTCATCTTCATTGCCTTGCACTCCCGTCTGTATGCACTGCCCCTGGGGTGCCCCTCAGTACCCCCCACCATATCACAGGCTCTTCCCTGCCTCTTTTGCTGCAAAGCTCACTCATGCAGGGAACTCAGATTAAGTGGCTTTTGAATTAGGCTTTTTTGCCCTGCAAGCTGTGCAGTTTTTGCTGATGTCAGTGCTTCTGGGTTCTGTCTGCATGGGTTCAGCAGCAGGAGTTCAGGGAGAATGGAAAGCAGCATGGCAGCAGAAAACACTCCAGACAGACCAAAGGGGAACACCAGGCCTTCGCTAAACCCTCCACAGGCACCAGAAAATCCTCTTGAAGGCTCACAGTTCACCATGGTGATTAAGAGCCCTGATGCGTACAGACACAGCCCTGTGAAGCATGGGCTGGGAGGACTCACAGAGCTTGCCACAGCACTATTGCCTCTCACATCCCACAGGTTGTGTCTCATTGAGGGCCTCAGCTGATCACCAGTAGTAGCTTGATTAGATGATTTAATAAGCTAAATTGCAGGTGATGTGTATGTAGCTGTGATGGCTGAGTTTGCAGCAAACAACTCGTGGCTTGAGGCGAGGATGCTGTGGAGAGGACCTGGTGGCCATCCTGGTAAGGCATGCTGGCAAGCAAGCCAGCAAGCAAGCAAGCAAGTGGTCTGGCTGGCTGGCTGGGAAATCGGTAGAAGCTGTGTATGTAAGTGAAATCAGTAGAGACTGGGGAGAGAGGGAGGATGGAGGAGCATGGCAGGGCTAACGGGAGCTGGGCACAAGCAGTTTGCGTGGGGAAGGGAGCTCTGGCAGCTGGGGAGGGTGGGCAGCCTTTTACCTGCCCTGATGATGTTGTGCTCCCTCAGCTCCCCTCCCTGTGCCCCTCCACAGTGGCCATGCCTGTGCCCTGCCTTCCTCCACCATCAGCTCATGGGGCCCTGACTGGCTCTGTGCCTCCCTGCTGGGGCTCAGCCTGTCATGGAGGGACCCAGGGCTGGCTGGAGCCAGCGCAAGCCTGAGAGCGTGGGGTGGCCATCTTAGCAGCTGCTGTCAGCAGCATCCTGGCACCCAGAGAGAGAAGAGAGGGAGCCTGCACTGGGGGAATGGGAGCTTGGGTGGGAAGAGAGGGAGGAAACAACTTTCTCAAGGAAAAAGTTGCTTCAGTTTCCTCCCCATATACCCTCATGTAAATGGTTGGGCAGGGGATTATCCACTGGCCTGGCTTTGCCCTTGGCATCTCCCCCAGCTGCTGATACCAGAAGGAGGAGGAAGTGGAAAAGCAAGAGGAACAGACAGCTTTAGCAAAACACCCCTGACTTCCCTTTCTCCTCAACATATCCTTCCCTGCCTCCGCATAGGAGGCAAAAAAAATGTGCAAGAACAGGCAAATACCTCACCACGAGTTGTGCAAACCGTGTGGGAGGGAGAGAGGGATCTCTCTGGACACCCCATGCTTTCCCACTCAAAACTTAACAACCTCCTTTCCTGCCCTCATGTATGTTAAACCCCCATCAGCTCTTAAAGTCTCATCTGCTTTTGGTGCAGAGAAGCAAAACAGAAACCCATGTTTCCTAAAAAGCATCCCAGCTCCAGGCAAGGTCCTGGTCTCACTGTTTGCCTTTCTGCACTAGCTTATGGCAGCTAACGTCTGTGACTCTTCAGGTATCACCTAGCTCAGTTATCATGAGCTTTCTCCAGGAAGTGTCTTTACCCTTCAAAATCTCCTCAAACCTCTGAAGAAAAGGTTTCAGATGAGAGCAATTTAGGTTCTGTTAATGTCATGCGGTTTCTTACCAACAGCTCTTCAGTCTTTTCCTTTTAAAAGGTGGAAGATGAGACTATATTTGGTAGCTATTGCCCAAATCATACCAGCACTGGTCAGGCTGCTTTTGCTTTAAAAGGATGTTTGCTTAAAAAAAATAAAAAATTCAAAACCAGATTTTCATGGTCAATTTTGATAAGTCAAGCAATCAGTGATAAAGTTAAGACAAAAATGAGTTTTAATGAAATGCAGTTGACATCTTTCTGTACTTTATGTGCTCTCAAGAAAGTACCTGTCACAAGTAGGGTCAAATTTGAAAACATCTGAAACAGAGAAAATAAAGGCTCAAGTTAAATTCTTATTTGCCGTGAATCTTTCACCATTCTGCCTCTGTGCCCTTTCACAGTGCTTCTGAGATAATTAGTATTATTTAGTATAACTGCAGCTAATAATTTTAGAGTCTTTTCTCATGGTCTCAAATTTTAACTTTCTAGTTACCATATATGCTGTATTACAAATATGTTTGTATTTTAAAACATGAAGGGGGAAAGGCCAAGTTAAAAAAAAAAAAATCAGTGCTGTACAGTTTAACCTGATTTATATGGTAGAAATTTTATCTATGTTGCAATGAAACCTTCTTGCTTATTTTGTCAAATCAGTTTTCCCAGGCAGTCACACAGCTAAAGAGTGTATATTTTTGTCTCTGTATCATTAACAGGTTTCAGAAAATAGATGATTACTTTCTCATGCAAGTCCTCTTGACTCACTGAAGAGCTGGATAAGAAAGGAAAACACTCTTCTTTCCATGCTGGAGCTCCTTTTCTTCTGCTCTTGTGCCAGGAATAATGCAAGAAGTGTCCAACAAGGAGCTACACTGTAGAGCTCAACAAACACCATGTTCACATGGGTGAGACATTATATAATGCTGATCTCTGATGTCATTCTTTAATGTCTCTTTTTTGTAACTAATGTAGTACCTTGCAGTGGGGAGTATTTACAAAACATCTCTATTGCATCCTTAATCTTTTAATGGCAAGCTTCTCAGCAGATGAGAAATGCACACAACAGGAACTAATTTTAGCAAGGCTTCACAATTTCAAGTACAGTTAATCTAGCATCAGATATTTTTGTCTGTCTTATGAAGTTTTTTCAGTTTCTTGTCCTTTGCATTGAAAAATACTGCTGATTCTAGTAGATCCAGCTGATTCGCAAAGGCCAGAAAGGAAAAGCTGCTAAGTACTTTCACAGATTTTGTCCTTCAGTAGCATTTAATGACCTCTCTATAGATTCTCTGCTCTCAGAGTTTATAAGCAGTGCAAACCCATACAAAGCAGTTGATGAAAAGTGATGTGTACTATTAGCAGTTTGTGAACTACTTCAAAATGAGCTATAGCACTAAGGGTTGAACCAGATGATCTTTCTAGGTCCCTTCCACCTGGGCTTTCTATGATTCTGTGATAGCAGTGACTCTCATTTTTACTTGCAGGTGGTTCTGTTGAAACGCTACCTCCTTCCCACCTGAACTGCAGGATAAAATGCCTCCACACAAGTAATTAGTGTGCTTATCACATGGCTGAAGAGAGCCTTCACACAGGCAGCTACTACCCACCAGCAGATCAGCTATAACTTGCTGGACTCTGCAGCTGGACCACCACCAGCTCCCTGTTTCCCAGTCTGTTCCATGAGTTCAGTCAGTGCAGAGACTCTGAGTGGTGTTTGAGAGTGCAGAATCAAGGCCAAAGCAGAGTGAAACAGAACTCTAGCAACTACTTTTAGAGGCTGAGGAAAAGAGATCTGATTGAAAACTCATGTCATGTAAGGAAATCATTCATATCAATGGAAACCTAGTGGTGGAATAATGGATGAATTAGAGACTGAGGTCCAAAAAAGGATAAGGTGGGACCAGTAATAGAGACTGGACCATTGGGGGATGAGCACTTGAAAACGTAAAAGGGATTGTCAAAAGGATTTGGAAAATAGTTTAAGAATTACTAAGAGATGGAGCAGATCAATTGTCACGGCAAAATTTTGTTTTGAGAGGCTTTGTACAGGAGAAGTAAGTGAGAGCCTGGAGATGTGATTTCCAAGTTTTTCTTCTCCAAGGAGAATAAGACAACGAATCTCCCTATGACTCATCTTCAGAATCAAAATGTAGATGCCTTCAGAGGTTTAGAGAAGAGTCATGGTGTCGTAGAGGTTGTGACACTTCTCCAAAACTTTGTTACACAAGTGACTAATGGGAAGAAAAGCTGTTAAGAGATGTGTCAGCAGAAGTGAAAGGAACACCCAGGCATAGCTGCAAATCCACGTTGCACAAGATCCTCTGATCCCCATTTCATTCTGTGAAAATATAACCCCCCCAAAATGGTTAAAAAAGTATTTTGCCAATATTTATGGATTGAATTTGGCAAATTCCTTATGTGCCCCATTTTTAAGCATGTGTAATAAGTTGTTCTCATGAATTTTCCACACCTTTCAGTGATGACATTACAAGTTGGGGGCCATTGTTCACATCTTCAGTGCAAGAACATGGGTGAGGCTTTCTTTCTGTACATTTCTGTGTAATTTTTCTATTCTTAATTTTCTATGTACTCCAACTTTTGCATTGATGGATGCTGCTGAAGGCAGCTGCTATTTTTGTTCATTTCAGATTTTTCCTGTTAAGAATCCTGAACTCTGACGGAGAATTCCTTTTTCGTTTGTTGGATTCTCTTAATTAGAATACAGAACAGTATGAATGTTCTCTTTGTAAGAAAAAATATGTAAAAAAGATGACTTTTTAATTGAAATGAGCCCGCAAATCCCATCAGGTTCTTAATCCCAGCCTGTTGATTCAAGTATAGATAACTTACTGATAAATATTAAAACTTTGCACTTACAATTTACAACGAAAAATAAAAAAATGCACCTTTAGATATCCTTGTGTTACCTGTCTTAAACTATCAGGAGACATTAACAATATACTTACATGAGACAGGTCTGGAATAAATGACTACAGAAAGGTCTCATATCATAAATATACAAATGAAAGACTGCTATCAAATGAAAAAGGATATTAGGGCAAATGCTGCTAATTCCCGCCTTTGAGTGTGACTGTACAGAAAGGCAGTAGCTTTAATAAATGGTGACCGAACACACTTTTAAGGAAAGGAATCAAACATGGAAGATTTTTCTTGAAAGCAGAGTGTTTTGGTTTTTTTCCAATTCCTTCAAACACCGTTGGTACTTTTAAAAAAGCAGATAGCTTGGCAGCACTGGAGAAAGGGAGCTGGGAGCCCTGCATTAACTTGTGTAACTTACTCTTTGTTAGAATAGGAGAAGCTGACACATAAAATCCAACATTTTTCATGTTATAGTTCAGGTGGCAGAAAGAAACATTGGGGTAATTTTGTATCTTAGAATGAAATAAATAAACATGGTATGTTCTGTAACAGCTTCACATTTATATTGGTTTATGAATGTGATTTATCTTACATACATAACACATTTTCCTATCTTAGCCTTTTTTTTGTCCCCCTCAGGAATGGGAAAAACTCTTAAGGATGAAGGTCGTATGAAAGTTCAGCAAAGGTATTGTTGTTCTGAATTTTAGGGGTCTCTGCAAGTCCGTGTTTTGTTCAAGTTGCAAAGTACAGGGGTGGGGAAGGTTGGAGTTCATTGCACTCCTCTTAAATAGGCCAGGATGTTGCCTGATTTCAGTGTGATCAGGCTGAGCACAGACATGGCTTGATGTCGCAAGTCATGGCTTGCCAATAGTTTTCCTTAATAATATCATGGGGCTCTCAAGTTGGCAGCAAGACACTGTAGGATAACTGGGATGCTAGTATGGGGTGTTCTGAGTGCAGTTTGGCCCTAGAGGCATCATTGGGTATTATGTATGCACAGAGCATAGCTGTCATTGAGTACTGTAGACAATCACTACTGTTCCACTGCTTGACTAGCTTTACCATTACAATGTTTCCCCTCATGTCTTATACTGTGACCAGAAAAGCATTTTTGGATTTCATTGGGACAGATTTTCATTTATAACATTTTTGAAAGTAGAGTAAAGATCAGGAAAAAATTTTCTCTCCCTCAGTGTTTCTCTACTTCTTATGCTACACTTGGGCTTGCCAGTCAAGACAGAAAATTGTGCCTGGCTCANTTTGATGGTAGAACTCTCCATCTCTGTTTTGATGGTAATTTGCTTTACTTGAAAGATGTGAGGATTCTTCAGTTCAGAGAATGGTAAAGCGTCTTTCTAGCCTAGTAATTACAACACTCACTTAGAAGTGGGTAGACCTAGTTTCAATGCACTGCTCCAAATGCTGCTTAGGGTTTTCTATGACATGGCCAGAGGTACCTCTTTCCAACATGTCTGCTTTGGTCACTGAACCATTGAACCATTGGTATGAAGGTGATGCGGCAGTCCTCTCCAAATGGTCCTGCTACATCTGATGAGACGGAGAAGATTACCTCATTTGTGAACCTGATGGAATGAGGCAGAAGCCCTCTTAAATGGGAAATGGCATACTGATGGAATGCTACAATTTTAAAATCTAATTAGGATCATTGCAGAACATGGGCTGCACTAGACAGTGCATTCTTAAACACACAAAGCTTTATGCTGCTCCTCATGGAGGTATACAGACCCTTGGCTGTCTGTCTTATAATGGATTTCCTACAATACAAGGGGAAAGACAAAGAGAGATTCTTAGAAACCAGCATCTCAGCGGGGCCACCTAACTTCAGCAAGTGTGTTAGCACTGGGAAAGTTTATAAGAAAAAGCAAGTTCAACTGACTGCNTCAGGTATCTGAGCTGGGCCACCTAACTTGGGCAAGTGAGTTATCACTAGGAAAGTTTATAAGAAAAAGCTCAATTGACTGAAGGCTGATGTAGTGCTCTTTCACGCTGTGCTAGATGTAGAAACCTCTCCTCTTTAGAGGAATTTCTCCATTTCTCATGTTTCGTGAAGATGTTGGCCCAAGTCCTGGTCGATGTTATATCTCCGTAAAATGGAGATACTGATCTGGTATAACTCCTTGGGTACCTCTGAATAGCTTTGTATTGTGCAGTGTGGACATTCCCTTAAGGCATGCAGAGTTAGGTGGCAGATGAATATCAACTTTGAAAATTCTGCCTAAATGGTGGACCTAGGTGCCTAAATGATGGGCATAGGTGCTGAAGGGGAGGCACCTTTCAGGATTAGATTCACAGACTTGGTTGACAAGGGAAACATTCAAAATGCTCATAGTTAAATTGTACACAAAAATATCACAGTAGACAATCTTAGCAAGCATATCAAGAAACAAACATCCCTAGCTCTGAAATAATCCTTAATATATTTCTTACTCCTCTCTATCACTTTATATGCCTGAATCCTGTCTAAGGATAAGTGCCTTATTCCACTTTCGGCTGTGCANAAGAAGACAGGCATGTTAATGGTTATTTCTCTAGGTCAGAAATCAACACAGCTTGTCTTGGCTTGAAGTCAAAGGAAAATGCAAACTTTTTCCTTTGTGTTCATCAGCTTCAATCTCACATGAAGCTACACCTGCCAGCAGCTATTACTGTAGTTCTAGTATTTTTTCATCTGATATTATGTCTAAGTGTTTTGGTTTAAACTTGGCTCTGTTACGATGATCGGAAATGAAATATTGAATTCTATGTTTTGGTCCTCATTTGGATCTTGGGATTCCGCAGACCTTGCTCTGCTCCTTCTGTCTCTTCCTGTATGCACTAAAACCAGAGCCAGCCTCAGCTGGATTATGCCCGATCTCATGTTCAAAAGGTTCATTGGCTTTTTTTTGTAGGGATAAGTTTGTCTTCCCACTCTGACCTCTGTCTACTGTAAAACTGCTAGAAAACAGACTTTCCTACATTACTCCACCTTCTTCAGTTACTTGTTTTGCTCTCCTCCTAATTTTTTTCCCCATCTTCTCCTGTTGCTATAATATTAGTTGCCACCTATGCAGCATCAAAGCAAAGACCAAAGAATGTGATTTGCTTCCTTGGTGAGGTTTCTCAGTTGCCTGTGATGCAAAGATGAAAGCACTCCTTTTCCCATAGTGCTATATAACATTGTCAAGGAAATACAGTAAGTATATGAATTCATGGTTTGCATTACTTTGAATTGTCATTCATATTTGGATACAGAGAAAACAACCTGAAGTTTTGAAAAAATTTAAACAAAAAAGTGTAACTGTTAAATTGTTGCTTATTTTCAAAATGTATTTGGCAACAGCAGAAGTCCTGTGTTCAACATGTTTGCATACTTACTTACTGTTTCTAAACAAACCATTTTGTGAAAGCAGCTAGACATTTGAATCATGCCAGAAGAGTAACTGTGTGTTTGCCTTGCAAATTTTAACATAGGGTTTTGCAAATACAAAGGCTCCATGTATATCTGGGCTCCTGAGTGACTAGCTCAAGTTAAAGAATCTCTGCGGCAACCAGAAAGGAGCAGACAACAGCACAGCGAGATGCTAGTTTGGTAGAACCA
>VZTQ01013654.1:0-72861 GCA_013400755.1 Pelecanoides urinatrix
GAGGTAGATTTCCCATCCCAGCTTCTTAGCTGCTTTCTCAATAAAGCTTTCGCCTGCGAGAGTGAAGTTCTCTGGGGGCACAGTCCTGAAAACATAAGTTGCACTGAATGCAACAGGTTACATACGGTGTAAGACCTGATTGTAGGGAGTGGGCCTGCTCCCGAGGACACACTGGAGTTGTGGGATTTCTGTCAGTAAGTACTTTATCCAGAAAAAGTCTTTCTGAAGTCTGCCAGCAGTTGTCTCTACGTGACATACAATGAAGTGACTCAGAGTTAAATATGGAATGCCCACTCTTTACTACTTTTAAACCTGTGGATGACCACCATGTATTTAACAAAAAATTATGAGGTTCACGTTGGTTTTCTTAGGTCAGGAGTGTTCTTTTAACTAGAACAGTTATATAAGGAAAGCAACACAGCAATGGAGCCAAAAGGGGATAAAATACATACACTGTGTAGTTAGTCTCTCATTTATCACAAAATGGTTCTACAAGTTTATTTCTTAATACTTTCAAAGACTTTCACTGCTTTTATAGTAAGTTTATACAGATAAAGCAAATGTCTGTCATTAGAAATTTACATGTCCTCACTTATTTAAATACACATTGTGTTAGTGTGCTGAAAATGCACCAAGAAATGCTGTAATTCTGACAACATGGCTGAGATCACACCTGCTTGGAATTTGAGCAGAACCCAGCATAGTCCCTGTTCTGTTTGAAGCCATACTGTGTCCTAGCAGCCAGGTTATCAGCTGTCTGGGCGTCTTCAGAGGCAGGGTTTGCCTGGGTTTACAAGGAGATGGACAGATTAAGGCACACAAAGCATATGGGTGCAGCCAGTTTTTCTGTAAATGAGTAATTGTCTCTTTGAATAAGCTTTTGTGTCTTTTAGAAGAAATGAAATGTACATGGATGAATAAATGAGAAATACTACCTGCATTAAGTTTCATGACAAAATTCCCATTTCAACTCTGATTTTAGGGAGGAATCACATAGAAAAGAATGTGGTTTCTTTTCCTTTCTGTATACAAAGTATATTCCCAAGAATAAGCAGCTTCATGAAGGAAATGCAAAGATGAACAAAAGCTAGTCGAAAGAATAGTTGTGTTTCAAATGGGGGGAGGGCAGGCGGGGGCAGAAAAGCAGGCTGATTGTGGGGATGGATACATATGAATGTGCAGAAGGAGTGAGCGCAGAGTGATGTTCTCCAGCGGCCTTTCCTGAGTCTGTGACACGTGTCATATAACTGGGATTTATCTGCAAATAATATAAGTGAATAAACAGAAAGAGACCATCTACATAGTACTCTGCAGCCACCAGAGGGAGTGATATGTTCACAGGTACTGTTTTGTTTAAAATGCACTCACTGCAGGGCTGGATTCCACTACTTCTGTAGTTCCAGTGAGGAAACTGAGCAGAAAAACATTCTCCAGACAAGTAAGGTTTTGAGCTGCAATTTTTTTGCCACATCTTCAAGCAGCAGCCTGTTTCTCCACTCTGGCTACGTGTCCAAATGGGTATGAAAATACATGCTTCAGTGAAGGGTTTGGTGAGAGAAATAAGGCATAGTGATCTTTCAACAGTAGAAACTGTGGGTTTTCTTGAAATGACAGCCCTTGTGGTGACCCCAGCTCATCTTCTGACTGGCAATCAAATTCAACAGATAGCAGCAATTTGAAGAATTATATTAAGGGACAAAGCATACCTCAAATGAAAATGAAACCAAGCACTGAAATCAGGGTGGGATCATGGATGTTTCAGCTATTTTGCAAAATCTGGATTCACATATTATTTCACTGACACGTAGCTGAATCTCTTAAAATGAAATGCTATACCACTGAATTTAATAAAGGGTCTCAGCTGCAACTGCTAATGCTTTGTCTAGGAGAACTACTAGATCAGTAGCATGGCTTTACAAATATTTTTGCCAAATGTTTATAATATTGGATTGCTTTCCTGAAAAATAAAGTGAATAAGTATCATAGCAAGGAAAACAAGAACAACAAGGATGCCAAAAAATCTAATGAATGTTCATCATAGTTAAAACAATTATTAGATTCAGGGCTTGATTATTCTCTGAACTGCACTATAAATCATTTATGTCTGGATAAAATGAAATGATGACTTGAGAACATGTAGAGGGAGTCTCAATCTGAGTGTAGAAGGTGGACCTAGAGGAACGCAATTAAACTGGAATTCACAAAGATAGACCTTATCTTTGCGTTACTCAAACCATTGTATGGGATCACTTTTTCTGATATTAGCTTGTCAGTAATGACTCGAGGGAGAGAAGGGAAGGCAGTTCAAATGCAGGATTTTCCTATCTAAGGGGAAGTTAATTCATGCTTTAAATTAGGAAATAAATGTTTTATGCTTTGCTCTGTGTTTGCAAGACCTGTCTTGCATAAACTGATTCTAGGACACGAAGGAGAATGAGATAGTTGCTCTCTTGGAGGTCTGCTCACCACTTTAATAGCCCCAAGCCATCTACATGTGTCTTCAGATCAAGGCACTATTGTACTGTTAAAATATAAATATTTAAAAGCCCATGCCTTTTAAAATGGAAATGCTGAAAGCTTTTGAGGTGAATAGCATCTAACTTTAAAGTTCCATCGTCTTGCTGCTTCTAGTTATTTCCATATGAAACAGTGGGGAAGCTGAAGCACTGAGCACTGTAGTGACTTTCCCAAGGCTACACAGTAGATCAGGAGTGGAAATAAGTATTGCAGATTTTCCCTCCAGTGCCAACTGTTTCTATTTTATAAATTATTCCATTGAATATAAGTAGTGAATTAGGAGGGTTTTTTCTTTATTGGAATGTTAATATCTTCTTGGTTTCAGTGCAGGAGACTGAATTAGAGGACCATGATTCATGTATTTGTAGGCGTAGGCAGCTGTACACCAAGTACAATACAAAGAATATTAACAATTTTAATCGCCTGCAAGCACTATTGATAATACAGCATCTTTCATAGCAAAGAAGATTACTCCTAAAATAAGGGATTTAGATCCATATATCTTATACCCTGTATAGCCCAGAAGTCTTATAGCAGTTTTATCCCTTCGCCTGTTTAAAAAAGGGAAATTGAAGCCCTGAGGTATTACATTGTAAGTGTGAGTAAAGGGAAAACGCTGGGTTTTAAATTGATTTTTTGCCTTAGAACTTGTCTGCTCTACTGAGTAATGCCCAGTAGCCATGTTATCAGTGACAATATTTCACTGTACTATATTTTCTGAAAAGTGACAAGTCTAAAATCAAACTAAAAATCATACAGCTTTCTTGAACACTTGCATTAACTAATCCTTTATTGGATGTTTGGGGTTTTTTAGCATCAAAAGTGCATCTAGAATGATTCATCTTACTCCAAAATTAGTCATTAAAACACTTCTCAGTGGTACAACTTGTAGCTATATTCCTTTGGCCATCCCGAAGAATAGCATCATCGGAATAATAGCCAGCAGAGATGCTTGTCTGGGTAACATGTGACTTCTTACGTCATTTTGGTGAAAAGAAAGATCCACTTTTATGGACCCAACAATAGCAATATAACAAAAAGTAATTTTAAACTAAGTGCCTCTCCCACCACCATAAAAATCTTTCATTGTTAGTAACTCCAAGCACTCCAAGGTTGTTTCTTGGTAGGTAGCTTTTAAGGAGGACTGCACAGATGCCATATAAATGCCTTGACAGCTATTCCATGCCTGTGTCCACAGTAGTCACGTAAATGCTTTGACACTGATACAGTACTGTCTGTGGTAGCTTTGAATAATTAGACTGCTTATGTACCTATTAAGAAGTTAACTTCAAATGATCTTCATTAAAACAAATAAAACCTTGTTGGTAAAGGAAAAGCAGGAAGCTAGACTTGTATTTGCTGGAAAAGCAAATAAAGTGTTTATAATGTAAAATCTGTATCAGAAGAAGCTACACGTATAATTTTAGCAAGTGTTTGCCTAGCTACAGCAGAAGGAACTAAGTAATTTGTAGAAGTGTCTGCATCAAAAAATAAATTGAAGCCTTTCATTATATGCTTAGATAAGACATTTCTGACCATAAGTTATAGGAGATGACTTTTTGGAAAACTCGAAAGATTATGTCCTACTGAAGAATATCATAGAGAAAAGGTAAGAATTAACAAATTAAATCTGGTTAAAAACTGAAAACACTTTCTAAAAAGAAAACGGAAATTAACAGTTAAAATTAATTTTTCAATTTTAGTTTTTTGTTGAAAGTGTTTTGTTGGACATTTTTGGCTTCTCTATTTTTAGTCTGCAGCCATTCCATGATCCCTAAAAATATCTTTTTGCTTATAGCACAGCCTAAGAAAATGGAGAGTATACTACGTTCCATGTGGTACCACGTGAACAATATTTTTACCATATTCATCTTCTGTGCCATTAACTTCCTGAAATATTTACAAGAGCCTGAAGCAAACATACTTTTTCTTCTGGGTTCCCTTCAAATTTGAGATTTAAGAGACTTCACTTATTCCATTTTTGTAAGATTGACTTATTTTTGGTATTACTAAAGGAAAAAAAAAAAGATGTAGAACCATCCCAGAGATTGTGATGACTGAGAACTACACTCTGCATACTGCCAGCACAAATGCCCATTAACTTCACTAACATTCCCCAGGGAGTTTCTGCGCTTTAACTTCCTTTGGTGATGTTTCTCACCTTTAATATCTCTGAAATGAGGCAGCCCCCAAAATTGTAGAAGACTCTGTAAGCAGACACATGAAGGATTTCATCCAAATGTTAATTACATACACAAAACAGATATGCCTCCTGAGAAAGGGCAATGAGTTACCCTTGCACAAGAGCACTGTGTAGCAGTGTGGGACAACTCCTGGGTGCTGGAACTGTGCAACCAAGTACTAAGACACCTCCACTTCCCCATACTAAGGGTCCTGCTGAAGTTCTAGTAGTATATATTATGTACATACCACTGCAGTATCAGCATGTAGGCTGAAAGAAGTTGTGTTAAAGAGGGCAGCTGTGCTAGTGATTACTAATTCACCAATCAAAGTGTGACTGTAATAAAATTCTGGAGGTTATGTCTGATATCACTGAGTACCAGAGAAGTACCCCCAATTCGTGTCAGTGAGGTAAGTAATTTCTGAAGCAATTATGAAAGCTAGTCATTGTACTAATTAGCATTGTTTATCAACATGTTTTTGAAAAGCAAATCCAGAGGCAATATTACAAGGCTCCAAACATCTCCCTTTTGGGGATTGCTGCACTCGCTGATATAATTTCACCTGACATTTCACCCATCTTATTAACAAGGCGAGTGAAATGTCAGAAGCCATTGCGTCAAAATATGCTGCATTCCCTAAGGGACACTATACTTCCGTATAGCCAGAGAAGCTTGTGAGAGGATAGAAAGATCACTTCAGAGTGAAGACAAGTGAATGACCAGGATCATCTACCATCAACAGGACTGTAGATGCTTCAGTTATAGCAAGAGATTGGTAACTATAATGAGTTTTTGTCATCTTGCAAACATTTTTTGCATACAGTAAAGTGTATGGCCCTTTTCAACATTTACTTTATACTTTAAAGGTAAAAACAAGTCCTTTGTATCAGGGGATTTCATCTCATTAGTTCAAGGATCTTTGTCACCATTTTGTTTGGTTTTGTTTTTCATGTGGGTATAAAAGAACTAGGTATTTCTTGAATTTAGAAAGGGAATTTGATTTATTTAACATAGGATTAAAAAGTATGTGAGATCTGTCCACAGAAAGAGCTCTACAGGTGAAGTGTAAGGGCCAAACTTTCACTTGTTTCTGATAGATTGCCCTCGCTGGTTTTTTTCATATTTGTTTTTTTTTTTTTAAAAAAAAAAAAAAGGAACTGCATATGCATTCATTCAGATATGGACACATGCACACAAACATATATTTGCCCACCCTTATTCTGTCAGTTTACTTCCATTTTAACATAGTGCAAGATTCTAGTGTTCCTTGTCTTGCCTGAAGTTCTAATCTATTGTTTGTTGTCCTTTGTACTTCTTAGTGCTGTATGGTTCCAGTGCAGAGATGGATGCATTTTTGTAGAGTAATTATTTTGCAGAAAGCCAGTTGTTCAGAATTAACCCGTAAATTATGGAATTGCACACTTGCAGGACTGGTGCATGTAATTTAATGATTATGCAATGCACTTCAAAAGGCTGTTTTCAAATCTTATTTTGAAATTACAGTCTGATCTTTTAAGCACTTAGTTACATTTTTCATGAAGTATTTTTATGGTAAAGGGCAACAGAGAGGGATGTAATAATAATTTCCATTATTTCTACCACTCATCTGATGCTTGGAATTCTCACTGACACAGACATGCTTTCTGCATGTTTAAATCCATGAAGTGTATGCAGCAATAGTCAGTGTGGTAGATGGGAGAAGGGAAGGAAGCACAAATGACTGTCTTGAGGCTTTTTTCTCTGCATTGGAAAAAAGATCTCGACAATCTAGCCTGGTTTTTTCCCCTGTTGTGACTAGCTTATACCACATCAAATAGGTTAAATTAATACAGCCAAGGAAGGTGTAGCTTGTAATGTCTTTGTGAAATCCCCTTATTAAAGCAAATTGAGGAGTCAGGAAAAGACCTTGGCCTCCAATTAAATTAGCCATGCCTTTGTAAATGGAACTGTTTTCTTGCTGGGTGTATATTTGGTATGAATTTGCATAAAATCCTCACAAATCCACCATCTTCTTTGGACTGGAAAAGACATTCAGCCCATGAATGTTAATAGCAAAATGAATTCAAGTCCTTTTTTGTTTGTTTTGGGTTTTTTGGTTGTTGGGGTTTTTTTGGTTTTTTTGTTTTTTTGTTTTGTTTTTTTTTTTTACTCTCTGCTGTACCATGCAGACCTAATGATCTGGAGGGGTTTTATACTTGAAGAATATATATGATTCTATGTGGTGTTTTTATAAACATTAGCTGTCAACTGTTTTAATTGCTGTAAATCTATTTGCTGTTCATTACAAGACAACTCTCCAAAGGGTTTTCTGGATGGCACAGAGTACGAATTAATCATAGAATCATAGAATCATTAAGGTTGGAAAAGACCTCTAAGATCATCCAGTCCAACCATCAACCCAACCCCCCCCTGCCCACTAAACCATGTCCCCAAGCGCCTCATCTCCACGTCTTTTAAATCCCTCCAGGGATGGGGACTCCCCCACTGCCCTGGGCAGCCTGTGCCAAGGCCTGACCACTCTTTCAGGCACGCAATTTCTCCTAATGTCCAACCTAAACCTCCCTTGGCACAACGTGAGGCCTTTTCCTCTCGTCCTAAACTGTAAAACTGTATACTTCCTACGGAGAGAATACAAATTTGCTTCCCAGATTTGCTTCAGAATAATTTCTAGTTTTTCTTCCTTACAGGAAAGGAAAACCTGCCTCCTTTTCACCAGAATATACACCATTTACCCTCTGCTCAGCCAGATTGCACAGTGGCACATTCAGCCTCTGAATGCTTTGATAAAGTGTTTAGCAGTTGTTCTCTATAGAAGAGCTAGAAAGAATGAGCGTACAGTGCACGATTTGGAGGGTAACAGTTCCGGAAAGTTATTAGTTCCTGTCTTTTAAAGCAAATATGCCATGTTTATAATGGCAACCATGGGTTAAAAATAACAATCTACTTAGCTTTACATCAGAGCTGGATTAAATTTTGTGATATCTTGTGGCTTTGAGAATTTGCTCAAACTTCCTTCTCTGTTTAATTCACTACTTGAAACTTAGCTGCTGGTTGAAAGTTATGAAAGTTTCAGATATGAAAGTTATGTTCAACTCCAACTGCTTCTTTAAAGTCACTGACTTCTGTAAATTTTCGTTGACAAATCCTACATTGGATTTCTTATATATTTTTTATTTAGAAACTCTGATCTCCCCAAGGTTTTTAAGATCTTGACAGACCCATTGGTGAATCTGACCAGATAAATAGTGTTTGAGAAGAAACCTAAGACCAGCTTTACCTGTGACTTTATTACACACAAGAGTAGCAGTAGATATACGTGAGCATATCTCTGTTTAACAGCTTGGGAGAACTTTCGCTTTTAGTCACCTTTAATTTGCTTTAAAGCTGTGGTAATACTGCACCAGTATATAAACTATGTAGAGGGCAAGAAGTTGACTACACTGTAAGTGGCTGGATACAAACTCCTTCCTGAGGGAAAAAGCAAATATCATTTACACTGTTCCATCTCTCGTAAATGCTCTTAGTGATTGTAGATGGTTTGCAATAAGACAGTGACCGCATGTCTGCGTAAGCCATGTTGTCTAGAGCAAATGATGGAAGTCTTTTGATGGGTTTAGGCTGGTCTCATTTGGCTGCTGAACTGCAGTGTCTAAAGTTTTCAAATTCAATCATTGCTGCTGCCACGTTGATTAATTTTGATGTAATTTCCCTCCCAGTGGCATCGCAGCAGCAGCGACAGCAGTAGTGAAGGACTGGGCAGGTGTAATACAAGTTTCAGTTCATTTCACAGTTTCTGTCATCTCATAAATTGTAAGACAAAGGAATATACCCTTTTTCTCTTTTGCTTTTTCAGTCCTTCTTAGATGTAAGATCAGAGGGAAAACTCCGAAGGTGCCCCTTGGCTGCATTCATAAAAACGTGCCTGGTCATAGCAGGGGAAGATTTTTCTCCAAAGAAAAAAGCACTAAACCCAAAATGATAAGTATCTGAATAAAAATGGGACTTCTGTTCAGAGGTATTGTTTAGCACTTGATTTCAGTGTTTGATTAATTGATTAACATACTGTTAGTCACTGAAGTTTGAACATTGGGTCCCATGACACGTTGCTAATGTATGATAATGTGAAGGAAAACCCTTTGCAATCATTATGTGCATCTGGTGCAGCAGTCTCGGACATGACATGTACCTTAACTTAATGAAGCATAAGCCTGGAATAATAACTTCCTTCATGGAAAAATATGCTCAATTAGCTGTTCAAAAATATGAATGAGGATGCACAGTTTTCAGTTTCAGTCTCTTGTAAGGATTTATTGACTGAGATCTGAATCCTTCATGTGTGTCTCTGCTGCGATTGCTCTTTCTTTTTTCTTCCATTACTTAAATTATTTTGGGAAGTTTTGAGCACTTTTAAGGGAAGTGCTGGAAGTTTCTAAGGGAAAGGTGAAACCTCTGTCATTTTTCTGCAAAGCTATTTCTTACTTCACTAGGTAAGGGAGTGAATGGTTTTTGTTAGTTTCCTACTACTTGCCATGATATAGTACTGCAGGCCCACTAAAGATGCAGGACCAGTGTTCTGTTTTATTTTAGAGGTTTCTCTTAGTAGTATCCTGAATAGAAAATTAAAGGAATGGAAAGTCAGATCTTTGTTGTTTTAGTCGAAAACCTGCCTACTGTTGTGCTTATTCAACTCCTACAACTGGGAGGTATGGAGAGAAATTGTTTTTGCTTCCTCATTCTCCACAAAAACATTTGACACAAATTCCTCCATAGTTCTTTGATTATGAAATTGTTATCCAGTTTGTTTTACAAGCATGTTTTTCAAACCCATCCTGTCCTTCTTGCCTTAGGGAAGCTGGGAAGCCAGGATCATAGGTAAATGAGGTGATAGTTGAGATTTGATTTATGTGGGATCCCATCTGCCTGGAGAGAAGAATATTTGTTTTTTGTTTGGCATCAATTTCTAATTGGGAAGCTTGTGCTTTTTCAAAACTCTATGGACTAAAATTTAGTACTGGAAGTATTTTTGTATAACAGGTGAGAAAGCTATGAGAGCTTTGCTTGGGAGTATTGAAGAACCATAGATTATAAACAAATCTTTATTTCTGAGGCTACTCACTGGAGCAATTTTGTATTTTACCATAGTGTCAGTTGAAGCCAAACAAAGTCCTGATATGCATTAACTCTATTGCGATGTACTTTAAAATTTCCTCCAAAAAAAAAAATCCAAATCCAATAGGTGATTGGCAATCTATGATCTAGTGTCCCTGTTACTGTAACACATAGCCAAAAGGTGTGACGGGCTGTGCGGGTAGAATGAAGTTCAAATGATAGGAGCGGCAGCATACAATAGGTTTGTAATTTGGCTTCTCTGACTTAGTGCAATCAGGGAATTAGAAGCTTGCTTTGCTACTTGCATTTGCTTCCCTTCTCAGGTCTATGCGTTAGCTAGGCTTGTTCTGTGACACCTCTGCTGTCTTACTGTACTCCTCCCTAAAAATAGCACATAAGAACACCACCTGAATTATATCTTTTATATTCTTGCATGGAGTGATAGGGGTTTCTTTAATAGGCTACTGGAAGAGGAAGAAGTGAACTCAGAGTATAGGTAAACTATAGGAGTATGGTAAAACTTGCTAATAGCTTATTGGAGGAGACCAGAGTGGTTGTGGAATGACGCTGTCCTGTAGGGCACAAGAGGGTGCTGTGCACTTAGCAGATACCAGGCTAAACCCCTTATTTAATAGTACAGGTTACTGTAACTGACTGATGCAAATAAAAGATTTAAGAAGTAAAGTTTTAATATCTTATTAGATAGAAAGCTTTGCAGAATCTCCTTCCTGCTATCCAAAATTGCCTGAAATGTCTGGCAAGTGAATGAAGCTTCAAAAAGATTCAAGAGAATTTCTATGCTATGAGGGAAACAGGTGAGGTACAGAAATAAAAAGTAGCTAGGGAGTGAAGAAAGCTGAACAGACAAAATGAAACAGGAAATGTTATACAGAGAAAGACAGGTCAGGAGGAAACTTTCCAGAATCAAGGACGGCAAGAGAAAGCTGTCAGACCATGGCAGGTGGCCTGTGGGTGGCAGGCACTGCAGCTGGTCTTGTGTAGCTGAAGATCAGGGCTGTTACGCGTTGGCAGTGAAACTCTGTTTGCCCGGATGCTTTGGGAGCAGGGCTGATGTTTGACAAACCTACAAGGATACCTATCCCAAAATATCCAGAGCCTGATAGTAATCCCTAGTCTCCTGCCAACCCCTTCACAAATATCTCAGACAGGAAAGCTCCACAGATTCTGTGGAGAAATTGCAAACTGCATATGAGTGTGCAGAATAAGCTGTGAAGATAGTGTTGCTTACAGTGCTTCCCCTGCAGGGGGTAATATGTAAAGAATACACATGAGCAGCTGAGCAAAAGAAAGGTCTGTTTCTTACGGAAAGGAGTGGTAGTTTTAGCAAGGGCTGGTGGAGTTTTTAGGGAAGCTGAGTCCTGTTCCTACCCCTGCCACTGACAAGTTCTTGGATCTTTCACATATTGTGCCTTATTGTCTGTAGTCTCCCATCTCTGAAATAAGCATCATAACACTGAGGCATCTTTGAAAACAAAATATCAGAGGCTGATTCTGTACATTTGATAGAAAAAGAGTGGGTCTGCGTAGGAGGAGCCATAGGGACCCTTAAGTCCTGTGTGTTGATAACTTCACTAAATAGAGAGCTAGATCTCTCTATATAAAGTTACTATTACTACAAGATATCAAGTCAGTTCTGCTTTCCTGTGTTAGGAACAGCTTTATCTCTGACCTAAAGCCTTAATTGAATCAGGGGCAGAAAAACAGTAAATTACAGCAGAAGCAAGCGTGTGCAAGGTACGGCCTTAAAAGTTTAAAAAGCATCAATTCTGCATGAGAAATACCAGTTGCAGTTACTTGTTGATGCTGATTCATTGAATCCTGACCACAAGAGTTATTTTGCTTGTTTTTTTTTATTCAGAGGTAGCTTATCAAACTTCCACTTCCTCTGTAATTTAAAGGTAAATATTTTAAATAATCATCTCAGGAATTTAATTGGGCTTTGCCGTGGTGATTTGTAGAGGCAGTTGTGCCCATTCTGGGTGGTGGTTTAAAAGTAATTCAAGATATGAAAGACACCTGGAGCAGGGTGTGTGTTTATGGGAGAGATCTAGAGGCTGGCTCAAGGTGGCTTAGCTAAAAGACCTGTGAATCAGAAACAAGGTGTGTTGCAAAATGTGAGAGAGAGGTGTTCAAACGTATAACCCTTCCTGGCATGTTCATTTCCTAACAGCAGTTCACAGAATTGCTGAGGTTGGAAGGGACCTCTGGAAATCATCTAGTCCAATCCCCCTGCTCAGGCAGAGTCAGAGCAGTTTGGCCAATGCTGTCTCCAACTGGGTTTTGAATATCTCTGCAGATGGAGACTCCACAACCTTTCTGGGCAACCTGTTCCAGTATCTGACCACCCTCACTGTAAAAAAGAAGTGTTTTCTTGTGTTCAGGTGGTTTTTAATCTGTGCTCATAGCCTCTTTTTCTGTAGGTGGGCGCTGTTGAGAACAGTCTGGCTCCCTCTTTGTTCCCTCCCAGCAGCTCAGTGTTTCTACATACTTACTGAAGGAGAGGTTGATAATACTGCTTTATTTGAGTTTAAGTGCAAGTATCTCGGGAGGATAGGCTATCTTAGAAGGAAATTTTTGTACCCGTCCTGGATGAAAGATACTCTGAATTCAGTTATGAAATATGACCTTAAATCAAAGATCACAGGCCTCTCTTTGACCTAGGAATGAGCTTTCCAAAGGTGTTTGAGTTTGTGCTCTAATCTTCAGGACACATGCACCCGAATAGAATCTGTCTCTTTAGAAAAATCTTCCCTCGTAGCACATAGGTGTGGCCCAAGCACTAGAGTCCCATTTCTGTCTGCTTACATAATGTGCATAAAGAGGGAGGGGATGGAGTTAAAAGTTAAGCTTGCAGCTGGCAGAGGACTTGCCTTTCTGGATTTGGGATGTCAGAAAAACACAGATCCTTTCTGCAAAATTATCTCTGCTGTCCCATGGGAGACGGGCAAATTGATTGTCTAATATTTCAACCCCCTGAAAATGATGAAAATCTGTTCGCTTTTAACTAGCTGAAGATTTGATCCACAATTTGCACTTTTATTTGGCCCAACAGACATTACCGGTGCCATATTACAAAATAGCTGTTTTGGTCATTAAAACAGGAAGGAAAAAACTCCGCACTTTTGAGACCATATTCCTTGTTGCTACAGTAGGTTATACTTGTTTAAAAGATAATGAGTCATATTTAAATAATGTTAACATGCTTGCTCCAAAAGCTGAGAAGGCATCCAGAAACAGCACAAGACAGTGTTCCTTGTCTTTGGGCTCCCCCCCTTGCTGCTTTTCTGCTCCCTGTTTTACAAGTGAAAGGGAGAACAGTCCTAAGCAGTCAACCAGGATACTTCCCTGAGCCTCCCTTGCATTTCTGTAGGATATTGGTCACCTTGATGTAGGCTCCTGTGAAGGAACAGAATAAGTGATTTCATCAGTGTTTATTACCTGAAGGGCTTTTTAAGCATAAGCTGTTGCTGTCAGAGTCACAGGATCAGGTGTGATTTCCCGTTTGCTGGAATATACAGCAAATATGCAAACAGGCTCTCAGCTTTTTTTAGCTCACAAAAGCAAGGGAGTCCTTTGAAAGATCCTCCATTTACCCAATCATTGCTTTCCCTTACACTGCACAGCATTATTCTATTCTGACTGTGTAAATCCTCACATTTGCCTCCCTCCCTCTTTCCTTCAGTCACTCTCCCTCCCCCCTCCCAAGACTGCTGCTATCGGATCTGTGATGATATGTGATCTCCTGGATACAATCACACACGCACACAAGTACCAGGCACTGCTGCTCAGCTGAGCAAAATGTCTTTCTCTTAGAAGTGGTGATCATCATAGCTTTCAAATCCTTGACGATGTTGCCATGCTTTCCTTTCTGCCTTCTGCCTTTTTCTGTCTTTGTCTGCCTGCTTTTCTTACCCGTGGGTCATTTTTGCCCTGCTGTCTGCAGCTGTATGGACTACCATACCATAGATTGCCGGGATCAAGGACTCCCAAGTGTTCCTAATCCATTTCCATTGGATGTACGGAAACTTCTTATAGCTGATAACAACATTCAGGTGATACCAGCTGATTTCTTTATATTTTATGGAGATCTAGTCTATTTGGACTTCAGGAATAACTCCCTCACCTCTTTAGAAGAGGGCACTTTTAGCAGTTCTACCAAACTGGTGTATTTAGACTTAAGCTACAATAATTTAACACAGCTTGATGCTGGGATATTCAAATCAGCAGAAAAACTGATAAAATTGAGCCTTGGAAACAATAACCTGGTGGATGTGGATGAGGCTGCTTTTGAGAACCTGGAACAGCTCCAAGTGTTAGAATTGAATGACAATAACTTACAAAGCCTAAATGTGGCAGCCCTAGAAGCACTTCCCTCCCTGCGGACTATACGCTTAGAGGGCAACCCTTGGGTCTGTGACTGTGACTTTGCCAATCTTTTCAGCTGGATACAGGACAATGCATCTAAGCTCCAGAAAGGTAAAGCTCAGTGGCTTACAGTGCAGTATGTGCGTTTCTCTGTATGTGTGTCTGGGAGGGAAGGAGGGTTCTTGGTCAAATTGTCTGTGTGCTGCCTGCAGTGACCCACACTGCATTTTGGTCAAACTGTAATTGCATGCTTTCAACAAATGAGTCCATTAAAATGATGTTGGCTTTTTTTAGCAGCAGGTTCTCCTCCCAGTTAAGAAATAAAATTTAAAAATTAAGCCCTAATAATTTTGATTTATACACCAAACTTACATAGGCAGTGAAAGAACCTTTTCAAATTCATTCAGCCCAGAGCTGGTTCTCTTACGGACTTCATTTTCTCTCTCATAAATATATTTTCTACAATAAGCCATTTGAGCAGCTAAACGTTCTGTGCCAGCTCCTTTGGAAAACTGATTTTTCTCCCATTTTACTGATCAGCTATAAAGCTGCTACAGAAGAGTTAAATCCCCATTTTATGCAACTGTGGTTGTCAGCCCTTTCCTGGAAGTATTTTATTGTGATACCTCATGTTTAAAACTCTGTTCAGTAGCTTGATTTTGGCTCTTTTCATTAAAACAGTACTGCTTCCAATATTAGGAATAAATTTTGGAACACCCCAAAATGCAGGATATATAATTCTGGTCTTTGGGCCAGTAATTTTCAGAAAAGCATGGGCGGGGAGGAGGGACTATTAAAACTGCCATGTATAGGGAATCCAAACTCTTGCTCCACATTTCCCACCCAACCCCAAGGCCTCTCTTAATCCAGCTTTAGCAGGAAATCGTCCCACAGTTCATGCCTCCCAACAAGCGCTAGGGCATAGACTCATGCCATTGAGCCACCCAGCTGCTCCAGAAGGGAAACTGCTAGGAGCATAAAAACTTTGTAAGGGCTATATGTATACAGAGGGTATACAAGTATTACCTGACATGAAATCACTGGTGTCTGGGCTGTGTCTGAGGGGGATGTCTGTGCAGAAGATGGTCAGTGCTAAAAGGCTGGGGGAGAAGAGCTCAGGAGAATGGGTTGAGGTCAAGTAACTGTTTCTTTGAATTCAGACAAAAAGGGGGAAAACCACAGTGAGCCTACAGAAAGAGGTCTTTTCTCTCCTTTCTTGATCATCAGTCTGTAGTCAGTTATTAATGCTGACTGACCTTGGGTAGCGTTTTTTTAATACACTCATCCAGGTTGCCCTAAATATTCTTAGCTGTAAAACAGCTGTTTAAGGAAGAAGTCATTTGAGAAAATGTGTTGGGTTTCTTCCTGTCTGCCTCAGTGAAACTTTCATCTTGATTCTTTCTAAACTAAACCTGGGCCTGTTCTCCCACCTTCCCTGATGCTTTAGCTAAAGATTGGTCTATTTGAACCAAGTATTTGCCCATCTCTCATGCCAAACATTAGTTCACTTTCCCTGTGCTTTCCATCTCTTTTAATGAACTTCTACCTCCTTCCCCTTTATCCAAACTGAGTCTGTTCAGTTTGAGAGTCTGTCCCAGACCATCTCTTCTTTCTTTTCTGCCATGTCAGGGTTTTAAAGCTTATCTAAACTTATGTCTGGAAATCTCAAGTGATTGAGCTTTTCCATAGTGTTGCCAGCATTCCCCAGTGTCTTGCAAGCTTAGAGATGCTTTCTCACAGCATTTTCTCTCATCCACAGTTGTGTTTCAGCCAAAGAGTTAAAAAATTACTAGCTCATCCAGATCTTCCAAACTTTCAGTTAGATCTGATTTAGGAAGACAAGGAGAGAAGGAGCAAATATTCAAATGGTTGGTTTTATCAGAGCGGTGCCCCCGACATGGCCTAAGCAAATGATTTGTATTTGTTCCCAGGAGCAAGTCCCATGATAGCTTTGCAGCCAGTCATATCAGTGAGATCCAGTGCACGTATGCAGAAAAGTGTGCAAAGTCAGTGTTTTCATTGCTTGTTGTGAGCTGCTGCCACAAAAATACTGGCTGTCTCCTTTAATAAACTAGCAAAACATTACTCACGAAGGTGAGGGAAAAACTAAACCCAAAAAGGAAAGACTGCCTCAATGACATTTTAAAACCATATGGCCGCAACTGAGTGCCTTTCAAAACAACTTTTGGAAAGTCAGTGTAAAACTAACTCTTAGAATTATGATTTGATTGCATTTTATATCCAGTTTTCAGTTTTTAATGATGTCACAACATTATACGCATTAGGAACTAATCACATTAACATTACTTGTCTGGTTACACTTGTCCAAAGCCACGTTTCGCCTGGCCTTTCCTGGGAGGGGTGGGAAGAGCAACTCACTGAAGGATTCAGCATTCAGACTCCCTGGCTTCCTCATGATACCGCTGTAAGGCTGGAGGCAGAAGTATCCTTGCCGCAAACACATCAAGATAAGTAGGGCAGCAGCCATTACGTCTGGAAATACAGCAAAAGAAAAAGATAGGGATACATTTTTTCAGGGCCCAAGAAAAGAGCTTAGTTATTTTGGCTGCCTGCTTTTCCTTTACAATTCTGCAGCAGCTCAAGTATTTGCATTGCTTGGCCTATGCAAATGGGAAACGGCAGGAAGGGAAAAGGAGTTGGCTGGTGTTTTTCTTCTCTTGGTTTTCTTTAAGATTAAACTGTGATTAGCAGTACAGAATGGTTCCATGACAGATTGAAGTTCCCCAGCCTTTAAATGGCAGACTTTGTAACCTGGGTTTACTGAGAAGGGAAATGGTGTGGAAGGGTGAGTGACAGTAAACTTGTATCGGTGATCCCCCGTCCTTTCATGAAAAGTACAAAGCACTGCAAAGGAACTAAAGGCTCTGTACACTGTTGTGTGTCTTATGTTGGCTCGGAATGCTTTGGAATGGGTTAGACAAGAAAGGATATGCTGAAGCAGAAAAGAAGCACGCTCCACCCAGTCTGTGGATGAACTAGGATCCAGGGCTGCCGTTTGCAAGTGTCACTGTAGCAGAGCAATCCCTCAAGATTCAGAATTGGTAGCAAGAAACAGGAGATAAATGGCTGGGAGAAATACGTTGACTGATAGATATAGGTTCTGGGCATTCATTTTGATTCCTCACTTTGAATGACACTTAAAATAGTTTAATGTGTTCTGTCTGATTATCTGAGAGAAATCACTCAAGCTGTTAACAATTTACCAAGCCCAGCCACTGCTCCACCTTTTAATTTCAGCACTGCAGTAAAATGGTATGTTTGTCAAAGCTATCCTTGTTTTATGCAAAAGAAATACCAAGTTGATTTAAAAATTGGAGTTTTGTCAATGTTAACTGAAATCTCACTAATTGATCCTGAAGCTCTCTACCTCTGTAGTTAAGGCCTCTGGAGAACTCAATGATCTGAACAAAAGCCATACTTCAATTCATTAGGTTTGCAAAAGCCAGGTCCATTTTCTTTCTGGCATGCTACCAGAAATAGCTTGTAAAGTTACAACTTATGCTGACCTATCTGACCAGCTGACTGTAAAACCTCTTCCCAGCTGAGCTGCCTTTGCCCATCTAACTTGTCGCTTCACACAAACAGCTGGAATTTGAATCATTTTACAGATCCCGGCATTTATTGATCTAACTTAAATTTCTAAATAAAGGCTTTATTGGCAGTAAGTGAATACTCCCACATACCAGATTTGCAGGCAGACTTACTAAAGAAACTGCACTAAAAGTTTTGCAGTTAAGCTCAATACTTTACCTGCAATCAAACTCAGCACTTTAAAACAGCAAACAAATTTTTACACTTGTAAAAAGATATTAAAACCAGCATTTTAATCATACTCCAAAACCAAACCACATTTTTTCCCCTCTGATTTGGTTATTAATTGATTAAAAACAAACTACTGTGTGTAGTGCAAAGTAGACAAAGGAACTGTAAAGATCAGTGGATTGGTGATAAGTGAAGAATATATAACAGTTGTTCTTTTTCCTAGAGAAGACAAAGTGTTCACTATGGGTCAAAAACGATTAAGTTATAAAGCTGATAAAGATTTTCTGTAGAAGGATGTTTGATTTTATAGGCATTTGTTACACCTGAACGGCAGCATGGTGACCAATGATTCCCATTAGGAGGAGCATGAGGATTAAGCATACTGGATAATTTTTTGGAAATAGAAAAGTTATTGTAAGATCTCTGTCCCCTCAAAGATAGGTGTAAAAACGTTCATGGAAAGTTTTACTCCATGGGGGGCATGCAAACTCTGAGAACAAAAAATATCTTGAAAGAACAAAGGTCTAAGTTGGTCTTAAATGTATTATTAAAAAAATTCAAGGAAATCATGTATCTGAGGTGTATGCTATTATGTTCTATCCTCTGCTTGCCTATATTTGATCCATCATCTTGAACTTTACAAAAAGCGATTGACAAGGCTCTAAAGTGAGAATTGAAGAAAGTAGAGGAAGAAGAAGAGAGTTTGTTTGGAATCTGGCAGAAGAAATTAAGAAAAATATGAATAAAAGCAAGAGAGGTACTGAATAAAGGGAAGGATGGTTATAGGTTGAGTTAAATAATTTTGGGGCATAATGTTTCAAAATTTTGAATTCAGTAAAGTCTAAGGAAATTTGGCATTCATTTTTTTGAGATCAAGAGTCACCTTTGAGATTTTCTGCTTCAATGGGAGCTGGAAATCCTACAAAAATACACTCAGTAATTTCTCATATTTGGAAAGGCTTTCTTCTGCTTTCAGAGCTTGTGCTGTATCGCATTTTATCTTGACTAGAAATGCACTTTTACTTTCTTGCCTCATCTCTTCACCTACTTCTTTTAGTAATACTGTTTGAAACTCAGGGCTCATCCAGCAAAAAGTTGTCGCTGGTGCACATGATCTACAGAACTAAGGTTTATGAACACTTCCATTTCAGTGTTTAAATACAAATGGCTTTGATGGAATAAATTTTTGGTGAAAGGTGCTGTTTAAAAGTAATGCATAGCACTGCAAAAGACATTTCTTGAACCCCTCTGAGGATCTCATCTCGATGAAGGGATTGGATTCAGATAAAATGCATGTAACAAAAAGAAATACAAGTAGTCTGCAGTGGCCGCATTGAAGTCCTTTGTAGAGATCTCTGTTGCTGATTTTTACTTTTTGTGGACATGCTTCGGGCAGCTGTGCCTGTGACCTTGTTTGCTAATGACTAATGCATTTTTAGTATTACTTCTAATTAGAGTTTAAGTATTCCTTGGAGTGTGACTGTAGTGTCTCCTTTCTGTCATCTTGCCCTCATTTGGCTTTTTACTTTTTTTCTTCTAAGTATCTTTGGAAAAACCTTTCCAGGAAGTTGTGTAGAGTTTCTGGGATTGCAAGAAATAGTCAGTGTCTGTGCTTTTCGTGCTAGATGCAATGGTGTTTTCTCAACCTTTTGTGTTTATATTTAAGATCCCCATTATCCATTGCGAGAATGGAAAATTTTGCTGCCCTCTATTAAAACAGTACTAGAAAGACTTTTAGCAATTTGATGAGAAGGTTTAGACTGAGCATTTTTATGGGTAGCCTGTGTACACTGATATTTCCAGAAAGACATGAAAAATTCATGCAGAATTGGCCAGTGACAGAATTCCAAATAGATTTGTGCTGCCTATGTGATAAATAAAGGAAATAGATGTTCTGAATGTTTGAAATTAAAGTAGCACAAGTTTAAGTGAGGATCAGTGCTCAGTGTTAGACTTCCCTGTTACAGACAGGATTAGTTGGCACAGTGTCAGTGCACCATCCTCCTGAATGCTAACCTTTACATTCACACTAGAAGCAGAACTGGTAAAAGAAGCCTGAAGACGACAGAACTCTGGGTCCACTTGCAGAACTCTATCCTAAACTAAGGTAATCACTGAACTTTACTGGAAGAAAGTTCATTAGTGGCAGCAAATCCCATGTCACAACACAAAGGCCGTAGCTAGGACCATGTTTTCCTCTTCATTTCGTCAAATGTTCATAGAATCGTAGAATCATAGAATAGTTTGGGTTGGAAGGGACCTTTAAAGGTCATCTAGTCCAAACCCCTGCCATCGGCAGGGATATTTTCAACTAGATCAAGTTGCTCAGAGCCCCGTCCAACCTGACCTGGAATGTTTCCAGGGATGGGGCATCTACCACCTCTGGTCAGCCTGGGCAAATGTTGCTCCACTTTGGAAAGTTGTGTGCACAAGATTAAATTTTTAAGATACTCAAAGGAGTTCTTAGTGCCAGTGCTGATAGAGATGCTGCTTAGCTACTTTCAAGACTTCTGTAGCTAGTACCTCCTCAATATGGATGGATAGGTAAATTCTGGTAAAGTGGCGTATTTCCCGGTAAAGACTTTCTATGCAAAAGAATAGGAAAGAAGGATGGCAGTGAGAGGAGGTAGGAAAAAAGCAAGAGCAGGTGACAGTGAGGCTGTAAGCAGCCTTCTGGAACAGGAAACTCAGACGGAATTCAGTACTGAAAGAAAGCAGTTAATGACATTGAGAAGTGAGATTCAGAGTGTAGTGAGAAGAATGGAATGATCTTTGTAAGCCTGTTTAGAAAGACTGTGCCATGAGGTGATCATCTGTTGCTTCTCGGGCCCTTTCTAGAATCCCATTCCAATCTAAGATCTATTACTAACCTTATTCTTTAAATAAAATGTCTTACTCACTAGTCCAGGCCTCTATAGTAGCCCTGGGCTCACTGAAAATGTTAAACATTGTCTTCAAAACAAAGCATCATAATTACATGAGAGTGCAGGTTTCATTTGACCTTCGAACCTTACTAAAAGCCAGTGAAATATCTGAGTATTTTTTAAGTCCTCTTGACTTATCATTCTTTATTAGTACCTATTTATTCATCTGCTATCTAGAGAAGGCTGCCTTAACTTCATGTACTAATATAGAACCAGAGCAAGCTTCAGCTAAAAAGGACAGGCTGTTCTGTCCATTACAGCCATTCAGTTCTTCCCTGAGTATCATACAAATGCTAGCACATCACTAGTACAGAACATAATATTCATTTTTTTGGAAAGGAACTAAAAGCCTTAAGACATTTCGCACATTCAGCAGCTTTTATTCTATTCGAGCAGAAACTCCTAACAGAAATTAGATTCCCTAACAAGCACATCAAATCTGTTTCTATATATATACATATATAAATACATAATTTGATATCCTAGTCATTTTCAGTAAAATGATCTGACTGCCACTGGCTTTTCACTCTGTTTCTTCCATCTTAAGTTTTTTTGGAGTACTTCCATCTTTCACGGATTTGAAGATGTGAGGACAGCATTTGCAGATGTGAACACCTAATGTTAAACTTTATATTTAGGCATTAAGACAAACTGTTAAGTACCTTCTAATGTTGATCTGTGAGACTCTGGGGCACTTGGCCATAAAATGTTTTATTTAGGGACCTAAATCTAGGCTTCAGGTTTTTTTAAGCCTTACTGCTCTGATAGCTTGAGGCTGTTTCCAATGGAATTTCATATCTCTTCAGAGGCATTGCCACTCTCACTGCTTATTAATACATCTAATACATTACTGACAGTGTTTAAGTAGACTAAAGAGAACTATAGTTGGAGGCAAAACACCATGCAAGGAATAAAATGCCACTTTTAAACATTTCAAGTCTGTGTCAACTACATTCAGCAACATGAGAGAACAGCTAAATTCTACCCAAAAGGGCAAATACCAATTTTACTTAAAAAAAAAAAAAAGCGTATTACAGTGCTCTTACATTTATTGCATAGATAGTAATGAACATGTGTGCATGAAGCTCACTTAAATGTTTATGGCTTCAGATATTTTTCTGATGTATTTCCTATACATACCAGTGTATGTATGAGTGGGCATTTTCATTATCTCATACTATTGTACATTGCTGAATATTAGGAAACTATTTCTCTTGATACCTGTTTTTTGTGAACTCTACAAAGACCCAGCAGAATTGAGGCCTCTTTTTCTTTTTTTTTTTTAAACTCAGCATCCAAAATTATAGCTGGGAAATTTCGCTCTGAGGGTTAACAGACAGACCATAATATTGAAGTAATAACGAATTTCAGAAGTTCTGCAATAAAAGATATAGTTAGCATAGGTATTAGAATTAAGCAAATACGGAACTACACAAGGAGTCCTTCAAAATAGAGTCAAGTAGACCTGGAGTAAGTGATACCTCTTGCTGCTTGTCTTTAGTTGGAGGAGTATAAAACAAAACTCACAATGCAATACGCCATCAGTCAACATACCTAAGGAAAATCCATATCAGATCCAAGAGCAGGCAATTTAATGCACTAGATGGTCCAGCCAAAGAACTGTTTGAAAATTCCTGATCAAACAGTACCTATGAGAAACATGGTTGAATTATGGCGAGAAAGTACCAGCAGAATGTTAATGAAACTTGGTATCTGGGGTTTTGTGGGTTTTTTGAAATGGGAGGATTAGTACAGTTATAACTTAGGCATTACAGCATTGTCAGTCTGTTTTCATTAATTTACAAGGAAATTATTAATTATTTCTATAAAGACTGGTTTCCGGCTGCATCCATTTTCTAAGAGCTTCAGGGGAAATATTTCAGCCACTGACTCTGCCAGACAAGTAGGCCTGTGCATAGTCCTTTACAGAAACAAATGCAAAGTGTTTATTAGGATCTAGCTGCAGGTTAATTGCCTACAATTTATTGTCAAGGTTTAAGTCCTAGATTTCAGTGTAATCCTCTAACAGTAAGGCATCTCAAAGTGATATTGTTCTAAAAGCTATTAGGGAATTTCATTGAAATCAACTCTACCTGGAACCCTCCTGCATCACTTCTTTATAAACACATGTATCTTTTTTTTTCTTTTTAAAAACATGCCTCTCATTTTAACATTATGGTTCTAGAATTCCAGCTTTTTCACACTTCCCATGTTACTTAGACGATCTATTCCTCAGGGTACAGACCCAGATTTTCATCTTATTTTTTCAGTGTTAAGAGACAAGCCTATATAGGATCTAGCACCTGTCCCTTGACTGGGACTTCAAAGCATTCCCTTTTTAAAAGCAAGCAATACATTACAGCTTGCCAGGATAGTACAACTGCTTCTTCAGATGACATAGCAGAAAGATACAGTGTGTGACATTGTCCTTGGGACAGCTGGAGTTATTACAGATAATGTGATGGCCCTGGCCAAAATAACATAAGCTATATATTTATAACACACTCACACTTGTTATTTCATTTACAGATTTGTTTGGTATGAAGAAGCAACTCTTTGAACATGCTGTGGGAGCAATGAGATATATATAACTATCATCAAAGGTTTTCTTGCTGCAGCCAAGCACTAAATATCAAACTTCTTTGAGGTACCCTTTACAAGAAGCCTGGCTGATTTTTTAAAAGAATAAATTGAACAGGTTCTACAGAATAAAAACCAAAACCAAATACACTATAAAAAAATAATACCGTAAATAATATCATTCAAGTGGTTAAGGTGTGTGAGAGTAGAGCACTGAGGTTAAATGGCACTCTCCTGTCCTCTGGACGTCTTATGGGGACAGGTAATTTGATTGAGCCAGTCTATATGCAATGGAATCACCCAGAGGAAAAAAACCACACTTTATAATTAATACTGAGCACTTTATAGAAGCCATTCTTTTGTTCATTGTTCAGGCAGAGGGTGTGTGATGACCTGGGATTTCTTCCCGCCCAAGCAAAGAACAAAATTGGATCTATTGCTAGGCATGAATATAATAGGACAGAACATCAGTTCTCCACACACACTGGATTTTCATGTCATAAGGACAACCTACTTTTAAATAATGTAAAGGAAGTAACATATTGCTATGGAAGGAAGCAGATGAAATGGTATTGTTATATGTCATCTTAAGCAGACATGCATGTGACTTTCAGGTTATGATGTTTTCAGGTAAGCTGTTAGAAGCTCTGGTGCAATAACCACTGCATTAGCTTTGGGAGGAGAAATTCCTTGTGTCACCAGAGATATAGCTGCTAGTCTTACTACTGTTACAAATTAACAGTCTCTTTGGAGTTGAAAGAAAAGCTGTCGTTAACTGTATGAGGTTTTGCAATAGTGTAACGACACAGCAAAAAAACCCATTCACTGAGCAGGATGGACTAATAAATGTTCCTCTCTCCCTCAGTCACTGGCATGTGCTTCCACCGAGCTCTGCAGTCCTTCTAGGTTGCTTCCAGTACAATTTAGCAGACTGCCTTATGTGTGGATAGGAGAGGTCAGTTCATTCCTGTCTTGTTGAAAAGATGGTGTATACACAGGGTGGCTGAAACTACAGCTGGGAGCTGGCAAGGCATCTGTACTGGCCACTGGTTTATGATGCTGTATTTTGCCTATTGGCATCTATTATTCTCAATGACTGAGAATTCTGTAAAAACTTGAGGCTAAGCTAGCACATTGGAGTGTCACAAAATAAAGCAAGTAGAAAATTCCCATCTAAACTATTTGGTTTGAGAACATGACCTAGATTCCAGTACACATGGCTACGTGGAGAGGAGCTTTTTTATTTCTCATTATTGTATAATCAGATTCAAAATCATTACAGTACACTATTCTCATAATAAGAAACACCCTCTAAGTGATTTGGAATATTGCAGATTCTTTTCTATTTGTATTCTGGGTGTTGTGATGTTAGGTGAAAGCATCTGGGAAATAGGAATAAAGGCCACAATCTACAGGCTCAGTTTTGACCCATGGCAAAACTGCTGTTGGTAATGGTAATGAATAAGTGGGCTCTTACTTTTCCATCTCTAGGATCCTGGGCAAACACTACCATACTAAGTTTTTTCTAGAGGCAAGAGCTGCAGTATGTAGAACTGCTTAGAACAACAGTTTTCTTTTGGAGTCTTTTTTGCTCTGCCTCTTTCTTTTTAATATATTCTTTTTCTACTTCCTTCCTTATGGAAGGTACTGGTACCCCAGCTCATCAAGGTCACCAGGTTATCTGGTACTTCAGCTCATCAAGGCTACTCCAGCCCAGAGGTCATTTTAAAAGCTGGCAGGTGAAGACACTAGAGAATTTCTTTTGCAGTTGGTCAGAAATAAAAAAAGTAGAGTTGTTTATGGTCAGCTGTGCACTCTGTCTTTAGACATGCTGCGAGCATGGCTCAGCTGCTATGAAAACAGCAGTTCACTTTTTTAAATCGCAGCTATTATAGTGGTTTGTTTTACAGAAACAGTTGATTAGAAACTTGTTTTTTCTTGTGCTTGCTACAAGTGAAATGGAATTTGTTTAGGTGCCATATTCACTTGGACCAGGCTTTTCTGCCAAAATACTGCAATGATCTTTTCCTATTAGCAAGGAACTTCCTCTTCAAATGAATTTGCAATATGTCACACTCATTTTCTTGCTGTTTCTACAGAACAGCAGTAACTGCTTTGATTACTGTCATCATCATGTTGATTTATTGAAAACTGTTCGCTTTTTAAAATCTGATTAAAAAGACACAGGTCTTGGAATTGCGGCCTATGGCTTTTCACTCTTCCCGTATTTCTCATGGTTTTGAATAGGGAAGAATATTCATTTGTGTCCCCTTTTGCTTGTTACTCCCATTAACCCCTAGAGTTGCTATTTCCAAGTCTTGATGAAAAGAAAATATGGACTCGGTGAACAACTCTCACTTCTTTCAGTAGAAAGGTTTGTACAAAGAGTTTTATCACAAGCTATAGAGTGCAATAGTATGTACTTCCTCTAGGCATCCATGCAGTCACAGGTGCACTCAAGTGCTCTAGTATGTCAGCTTGTATACAAGACACCATATATATGAATACTGCAGGTTCCAGGTTTCCAAAAGTCTCAGAGGATGTTTGAAACCGTGTGGCTCCTTTACCTTCGGGGCCCGTTCCATAGGCAGTGGGTTTCAAAGGTCTGCAAAGCAAGTTGCCTCACCATCTGGTATACATTGCCAGTGCACTCCAGGCTCAGAGAAAAAATGCAGCATGTATGCAGGTGGCAGTTTGCCTAGAGGAAACCATTCAGCCTTGGGCATGCTGACTGTTGTCCTATTCTGCTGGCAGCTTTTATTACGTTGTCAGTGAGAGGAGCATGAGAAAGAGGGAAAGCAACAGAACTTTAGGCAAATATGACAGGTACAGGATGGCTTTTTGGGATCAAAATTTAGTACAATCATCATTACAAGGTCAAGTAAGTCAGGGTGATAATTGGATTGATAGTAAACTTAGTTAAAACTCCCTCTCAAATCAACATAACAGCTGGGCTTGATCCAGATAACCAGTCAGGTTTGCACCACTCACCCTAGGAGGCTGGGTTTAATAGTAAAACATCATATGCCATAGTTATTCAGCCACAAGAAAAATGGGATTCACAAAAGCAGAGGAAACCTTATCATAATGCATCCCTTACTTAAAGTGATATAATGGTTATATGGTAGAGCTGTGTGATGGAAACGCCCTATACACTGTGTGCACGCAGCAATGCAGAGTCAAAAACTGGGAGTCCATTCTGTGATCATTAGCAGACACAGAGTAAAAGTGTATCAAGTAAACCAGCAGCAGTTCTCATGTCATTAATACACAATTCTTCTATTTCCCCTTTACATTCATATCCTTAATAGCAAGATAAAAGCTATCTTGCCAACAGCCATACAGACTTAATTAACTTCACTATTTGTTCTATTCTAGCCCTGTTAATATACTCTCCTAATTTTCTCCTGTTGTGAATGAAGAGGGAGTTGGGCATATGCAGTGAACTGTACGCTTTTACTGTCCAGTATCAAACTATATTCTCATCAGTTTTTAAATTTGGATTTTTTTGCTTTCACTACGAAGAACCCAGCTCTAGGCATTCTTCAGTAATGCATGGAGGAATAATACTTGCTAGTCTGCATGTCCTTATGACAGTCAGAGAGAAAAGGTGAAAGCAGGTCATAGACAAAGAAGCATCCATTAAACCTAACTGTTGTTTTGACCAGAAGAAAAAGACAACTGTAGGTTTGGAACTACATGGAAAAAAGTAGTGTAGAAGGCACCAAGGTGTGGAAGGAACTTCAGTATCCCAGTTACCCTGTTTTGGAATCAGAATTTGTGTTCAGATGGAGGAGCTGGGAAGTGCTTCCAGGTCTCCAGATTTAGATGCATCACTTTTTTAAATCGTCAAAATCATGGTCCTAGGTCATACCTGACCTCCTGGAAGACTGAAGGTGAAATAACTTAATTTCCAGGAGCCACTGAAGGGGGTTGTGTAATGGCTTTTGGATAGTGACGGATTGTGTTCCATTTTTTCCTGAATTTTGTGCAAATTCATAAACCTGAAATCAACCCTAGAACTTTTCTTCAGTCATTCAATCTCTGACTGGAGCAACAGAAGGATTCATCAATATTCCGCTGATTTGTTTCCCTTTCCTTTTCTTTGCAGGTCTCCATGAAATCCAGTGTTCCCTGCCTGTAGAAAATAGAAGAATCTTTCTGAATGAATTATCTGAGGTCAGCTTTAGTGAATGCAAATTTAGTTTGTCATTGACGGACCTTTTTATCATCATCTTCTCTGGAGTTGCAGTCTCCGTTGCTGCTATTCTATCAAGCTTCTTCTTAGCAACTCTAGTACACTGCTTCCAAAGATGTACTCCCAGTAAAGATGACGATGACGATGAAGACGACAGTGAGGACTGAACTTAGTCTATATACTTAAGGTTCCTTGGTTTATAAGTTACTAGATCATCAGCCAAAGTCTAGGAAGAAAACAAGTAGAGCAAAAGCTTTAAACATGAATTAAATGAAATCACAATATGTAAGGATCCCTTCTAATCTCATGATGGTCACAGGTAGGAATTGCAGTTTGCATCTGAGACTGTTAGCTTTGCTTACATATGTAACCTGATGCAATGAGACCAGGTTAGTTTCTATCATCCTTAATCAAACACTGCATTTAAATTTGAAGATTAGAGGAAAAAGGGAGAAAGGCCAAAAAAAAGCTCCAGTGTTTTAAAAGACTAACTCACAGCTTCCAGATTGTCCTTCTGATGAGATGCAGATTCCTGTAAGTGCTTAATAGCTTGTTCTAAATGCACTTTGAAAAGGACTAGCATTTCAGCTGGAAAATATGGAAGCAATTTAAAATAATGTCCTTCCTAGATTTAAGTAGTGGGAGATTCTGTTAAGCTCACACAACTTTATAAGTAACTATAAAATTAAAATGATCCCTAGAATTCCCATTATAGGAAGGTTGGCATTTTCTCTCTACAAATGTTCTCTATAAACATTCATCCTCCATTTAATGACAGCAGTTGCAGGCATCATTCAGCCAAAAAAATTTTTTTCTGTGAGCGAATATGATTCTAGGTCTGAGTCATCTGCTGCAGCTGCCTGGCACCTCTTTGGTCATGGCACAAATACTAAATATAACATTCTTTTGCATTTTTAGATGCAATGAAGTAAAGGATTTCCCTTCCCTGTAATGCTAGGCACAAGTAACTGTTGCAGTATCCAGTCCATTTAGTTATTTTAAAACACTAAGGGCTATATTCTGCTCCTGATTATACTAGAGTAACACTGAAGTGAACACAGTGATCCAAATTGGCAACTGCATAAACAAGAGTGGAATCTGGCCCAAGATGTTTCTGACTGTATTATAGATTTGTCAAAACTTGAGCTCTTCTATATAATGGTAGATATTTTTGTTAAAATTAAAAAAGACATTTACTACAAGAGATTTTTGGAATAGTGCTGGAAAGCTTTTTAGGATAAGTATATTTTTTAAATATTTGTAATGGAAATATTTTTTTAAAGCTCTGTGTATTTAAATTATTATCTAGAGTAGCTGTGAGGGCTTATAGTAATTAATAACGTAGTAATAAACAATCTAAGGACTGTACGCTATTATAAAAGAATTAGAACTGATACAAAGTAGCATCTATTTAACTACTGTAAATACTATTATTTCTTAAAAAACACTCTTTGGTTAAAGTATTGCCTTGCTCAGTTAATAATGAAAGATCTTTTATGGACAGTTAATTCCAAATCTCTTGTATCTGTTGTGCTAATTGTTCAGGCAGACAGGAGTGAATTACACTGTGTGTGTTAAGGGGCAATACGGTCCACTAGGTAGGGTACAAGATTAAGACTCAGCACTCCTGGGTGTTGTCCCCATCTAACAGTGATCAGCTAGAAGACCTTCAGCAAATCCTATCTGTCTGTGCCTCAGTTTTACTACCTATAAAATGAAGATCATATTAACTGTATCTTTTTCAAGTGCTTTGAGATATGCAGTGGGGGGGGCACTATACTGGGGCTATGTATAATGATTATCTACGTTAGGCTGAAGAAGACATTATGCAGTAGGTCTCATCTGATCTCATGTAAGTATGACTTCACTGACATCCATGGAGTTACTCCATTGGCTAACAGACTTTGCAATAGAGTTTGCACCATGCTGAGGTCAAAACCAGGAGAAGAGTGTTTATTTCTGTTAGTTCTACAGCATATTCAATACAACTTAATGCTACCATTGTTAAGATTATTATTTCTGAAAACACATTGAAACAGAGTTAAGTAGGACAGTCAGAGGATATTCTGTATCAATACTGTCTTATTCTATTCTGATTCTTTCAAGAAAAATGAAATGACATAACTTTCACTGTGTAGTGCCATGATTATAAATAACACAAATATATTTATAATTTCAAAATGGGCTTTCATGTTTATTTGTATGTGGGTATGAAAAAAGGAGAAGAACCGTGCCTAATTCTCTCACCATTTATAAGCGGGGTTTTGCATTATGGCTGGAAATACACAACTTGTTGCCTGGTGCGGTTCATGAAGTACGCTCCCTTTGCAACAAATACGGATATGTTATCAACAGTTTTATATTTAGAGCTGTGCAAATTGGTCAGTCATGGAACAAGAAACTGGGTCACACTTTTTTGTCTGCAAGTTTTATTATGGACTCAAAACTTGCAACCAGTTAGCAAAACGATTTGTCCTTCCAGACTTCTCAGTGAGACATCAGTGGATGTTTCAGCAAATGTCTACCCTTCCTTTGGTAACAAATTTGTGGTTTTGTTTCATTATCCTGTAAAGCTAAGTAATTTTGCAGAGATCACATCTCAAACTCAACTATTTTGACTGGGTTCTGCTCTTACTTGCAGGTTCATCCCACCGTGGTGCCTCAAAATGAAGATCTAGATTTGTTTATAGTTTGTAGTTTTTTGTTCAACCCAACATAAAGCCCTGAAAGCACTGATTATATTTGGAACTTAGCACCCCTCAGAACAGCAAGGAACAGACCAAGCTGACACCCACATAATCCAGTGCAAGCTGAAGAGCAAGGCTTAGTAAAGCTTTATTTATGAAGCTGCCATTCTGGATACTCCATCACATCAACGTGATTTTGCAAAATATGTTTTTTTCCAGATAAGAAACTTCAATATTTTCCCCTACTAAGTAATGTATATTTCATAAGTATTAACTCATCCAGTTAGTAATATTTATTCGTTGTAAGCATCAGCAGTTACCTACTATTAATACTGATTTTGCATAATTCTAATTGCTAGTAAGTGAGACAGAACTTGGATTTAGTTCTTACTGGAATTTTCCTTATTTTATGTAATCTTCAGAGCAAAATATTCTCCTGTTGGAATATTGCCAGAAGTAGTGATCACCATAATGATCCCCTGCAAAACTTTGAAAGCAAATTTCATCATGAGTAGAAAGTGGCCTGAAGGCTGCATTATTATTGCAGTTTTACCTCCACAAACGTAGTAACATGGGGGTAAACCCATCTCCAGTGGGAAGTGTTCCTGTGCAAGGATGGTTCTGGGAGGGGGGATCTAGCGAGTCTGCACTCCCTTCTCAGACTGCGGTAACCCCCATTAAGATTAGTGAAGTTACAATGGTGCCAAGTATAAAAGCTGAATTTAGCTCCCTGTGCAATACATCACTAGCTCAAGAAGCACGGCCTGTGGGTGATTATAAATGTGCAGTAGAAAGTTTGTCCTCATTTACAGTTTTCCTTCTAAAATGGCTTTACTCAGTGGTGGTATCTCTCACGGTCAGAAATGCGCCGACATTTTACCTGCTTCAGGGGGAAGGAAGGATACTATGCGTGACCCAAATAAAATGTTGCAGGCTCAAAGAGCCAGGAAGCAGGTGTCACATTGCCTGCAGATATGTCTCCTTGATGAAATGCTGGATCTTGGTATGTGTGAGGATCAAAAAAATGTGCAGGAAAGCAAATTTGCATGATGTAATTGAAATGGAGTCTGACTTTTTAGAAGCGTGCGCATTGGTTTAAAAAAACTCTAATCCACAGAATATTAAAATAAAGATCACCTGAAGCGACTGTCCAAACCTAGCATTTCATCCTCAGTCAGCCAGCATCTTTTTGAGGCAGCTTCAGTCCTGCTGGGATTCTTACTCAGAGGTGAATATTAATGTGTTATTTTTTAGAGCAGCATAAAAATACATTGGGAAAGTACCTTGAAGGGATGGTTCTGAAAGCTCATGAAGAGAAGCATACTGTTTGCCTACCTCAGATATATAGTAGAGTGAACCATTGTACATTGACAGCTAAAATGTAGCCTGGCATACGTAGAGGTGACCAAAAATGGCCGCGTCTTTCGGCTGTGGGAAGAACTGTGTGCAATCACCTATATATGTGAATAGGGTGTGCACGCTTGTGCAGCAGGGAGAAGGTATGTGTGTAACAATACTAGAGCTTGCTGTAACTATCACCCCTGTAGGCAGCCTCAGTGGAACAGCTGAAGCCTGATGGGGATGCTGAGCCTGAGACAGTGCTTCATCCCTAGCAGAGGTTCCTCTGTGCTGGCTTTCAGACCCACGGGAGCAAGTCTATGAGGGACCTTTTACTGATTCAGCATGTGCTGCCTGCCTGCTACGTGAGTAAATTAACTTTCCTTTCCGGGCTGCTAGCTGGCACATTTCTAAGTTCAGCTCATGTCCCCCGCAATAAAGGAGCAGAGTTTTTGATAGCTTCCGAACCTGACCACTCCTCTCGGAGAGCGACCTTCTCATTTGTGGTGTCACCTGTTTTACCAGCCTCTGGTGGCAGCTGAGGTGCTTTACTGTGGAGGTAAGTCATCGTCATTCATTGTGGTGAAGGTGATGGTGAAATGCTGAATCCTTGCATACTCCTTCCAAAAAGAAACCAGAAATATCCATTAGGAAATTAAATTTCTTGGAGAGTAAGGTCTGCCATGGACTCTGAGTGTGAAGCAGCCTGTAATATGCATGAGCCACCAGAAACGTTTATTTCATGTCCTATCTATTAACATTGGACCAATACAACCTTGTCATAGAATTGTAGAAAATAGCTATGGAAGAACCTCAAATACATTATCTAATGATAGCTGATGCTTTGTAATAAAAATACTTGTTTTTCTAATCAGATTTGTACTCTCATCTTGCCATCATCTTCCCCATTGTGTTTTGGTTTCTGTATCTTCATATCTTGACTGTATCTAGAACAACAGAGTCCCAGTTTGGTACAGCATGGTACAGCAATACAAATCACCAAGAGCAATAACCAACTAGCAGACTAGGGAGAACACAGTTTTGTTTATGCTGACCAACTATCCATCTATGACTGTAAAGAGTTGGCAGGAAAAAAACTATGGAATTTTAAGCTGACAGAGCGTGCAACAGGAGACCTTCTGTTGCAAAGCAGAATGCCTGAATTATGATGTCTCTCCAGTTCCCATCAGCTCTCACACCCCACTCAGAGCTCCATGAAGCCATGTGAAATTGTGTAACATTGGGTTAGCAGCACATAATGTGCTTTTTTGGGGGTTGTCAAAAAACATACAAGTAAACACTTCAGAGCAGGCTTCTACTGTTAGTTTTGTGGGAAGTGAAAAGTTTGCAGGGAGGTGAGCAGCAGATAAGGTATGAAACAGCTTGGGCCGGAGTTGTTCAGCAGAGTCAAGTTTGCTTCAAAGCAGCATTGTTTTGATCTCAGAGCTGCTTTTTCACCAATTTCTGTTAGCAGTGGTGAGGTCTAAAGGTTAGCCACCTCACACCCAGGTATGAAGTAGTACAGTCTATTTCAAGCAGAAATTGATGTCAGTTGAATTTCTAAAGTTTACTGCTCCCAGCCAAAGCACCATTTGCCTATTTAAAAGCTTTAATTTGAATCTGAAATGTGGTATGTCACTTAGTAGGCTGTATAAAAATCTATCAACTCAGAACTGAATAAGTCAAAAACGTCCATCCAGATAATGGTGCTAGCAAGATGTGCTTCAGTTGTTTCGCTGTGTGAGGTCATTCTTCCAAACTGACTTCAATGGATTATAAGTGATTGGATTTTGATTCTTCCTTTATTTTCTCATGGTCATGCTACTCACCAATAGCTAAGCAAAGTACAAGGCCTTGTGCACCACCTTAGAAACTCCCCTTAGCTGGAAGAATGAGCAAAAAAGAATTGAGAATGGAGCAGGAAAGCCAGCTTTGTGACCTTTGCTTAAAATCTAAATGTGATACAGTCCAGCTAACTGACATTCCAAGGCATAGCTTGCTGTTATTGTGTGGGGGTTTTGCTCTTTAATTAGGGCAAGTGTTGAAAGACTTCGCAGTAGAAATAATGTTTCATCTTCATGGTGTTTAACAGGGAATGAAATGACTGTGAACATATTTGACAAACAATTCTAGTCTATTTTTGCCCACTACTTTTTCTCAAATCGAGAAACTGTCGCTGTCTTAAGAGTAGAGTAGGTTTGCAATCTGCAGTGGGTTAAAGTATTACTCTTTATCCTTTGAAGATCTGGCTTCAAATGTGAATTTGGGTCACAGGAGGAAATGACCAGAATAAATCCCTTAAGGTCATTTTGATCAGTTGGGCAAATGCACAGAGATGCCCTTATTAACAATATCAACTGTGTATTGAAGATGGGAAAACACTTCTCTGAACTCCAGACGATTCCATTTAAACATGGCATTTGATGGTTTTAAAAATACAGGGCTAAACAGAGAGGTGAGACAGAGGTATTGTAAATATCATTAGAAAGGAAACTGAGGCATAATTAGATTGACTAGTATTTTCATAGGTGACCATTATTTTTGAGTTAGTTACTTTGTTGAGTACTTACCTTAATTTTAACATGGTGATGTTAAAGCTTATATTCTGCCAGAGAAGTGTGCAATATTGGCTATAAATTAGCACTAGTTATGGGTTTAGAGCTGCAGCGTCCTAACTAATAACCTGAAACGTCTGACATGCAATGCTGATTCACTATGCAGACCCTTGCTTTGTTCAGAATAATTCAGTTGCCTTGTGATTGTATAGATTTAAAAACAAAAGCAAAAACAAAAAACAAAAAAACCCAAACCAAAAACAACCAGCCAACCAAAAAAAAAATCTCCCAAACCTTAGTTTGCATCTTCAACAGACAGAACAAGGAAACATTCTGCAAGTGGATTCACTGCTTTCTTCTATGGCAAGTCCTAAATGTCATTGTATTTGCTCACCTCAGATAAGAGTTTGGTAAAAAGTGACAGGGCAGTGATATATAAATATATTCCAGAAATACTTTATCATAGAGTAACTTGAGGTTGGAAAGTCTCAAAATCCAATTATAAATTATGTTTCCAAGAGTGGTATAATGTTGTGAGTGCAAAGTTAGATATGTTGTCCACAGCTTCAAAAAAAATCTTCTTTAAAACAAAAATTGGAAGAAAAAGCTGCTTTAGAGATTATTCAGTCTGGAATGGCTTTTTTTAACAACCAAATTAAAACAAACCCTGCAATGTAGGATTTTAAATGAAAATAGAAAGTGTTCTAACCATAAACTCATGAACATTATCCTACATGGCAGGAAAATTATTGCAGATTTAACGTAGTCTAATTTATATTATTCCTTGAGGGAACAGAATTCATGAGGCTGAGAAGTTTGTGTTGTTTTCAGAGAAAAGTATTTCATGCAGACTGATTTCTTCAATATTGGCATACGGGATGCAGATAATCCACCACTCAGTAGCAAGGGTTGTGTGAGACTGTGCGAGTTGCATCAAAGGAAGTAATTGCTTTCTGTTTAACCTGAAGTATGTTTTGACAAAAATAATTGTAGTTATATGTTGTCCTCAATTCTGATTTCGCTACTAAATTATTTGGGATACAGTCCTTATCTGGTAAAGATTGGTAGGGCTTCATTAACTTTACTACTGCGATATGCTGATTTACCTAATGAAGATACTGCCTGGACAATGGAAACTCTGCAGTTGTGTATGTGTGTGTGTTTATTCTCCATGTTTTCATCCAGTAAGAAAGAAAATAACTCTATGTGGGCCTTTTGTAGTGGTGATCTGTATGTACATTAGTAACCTGAGTTTGTGGTTTCTGCATTGGAGGGTGAATGCTAATTTTATTTAGGATTATAGGTGGCATTATTTGGAGATTGCAGACATTCTGTGGAAAGAGAGGCCATATAGCTTTTCCAGATTCTTTCTGGATTCAGTGGTATTGCTCTCTGCTCTGTGAAAGGAAGATCTGACCCTACTTGCCAAAACTTGACTGCACTCTTGTGTAGCTTAGGCAGCGACACAGAAGTTGTCATTCTAAGCACATTCCCCGATCTGATAATCAGTGTACATCTATGTCCTAGTTTGATGATGGATTTATAATGAACATCTTTAACCTCAGCCTAGCCCAGCCATCTGCTCTGTGAAGCAAGCTGGCACTTCAAAGCCATTTTTTGCTTCAAGGTGTCTCCTTGTAGTCTTACAGAACAAATAGTGAGTCATTTCCTCCCACCAGAATAAAGCAAAATGGTAACCTAGCTCAGTGTGAATGCCCAGTAGGAAAGACAGGTTGCAGAGAACACCACAGTCAAATACAATAACCTTTGCACTGAGGAAAATAAAGGCTTGTCAGACAAAGTAGTATAGACATACTTATGTCCTCAGTAGGGGCTGTAAAGGGGACTGGAGTAGTGATTACGTTAGCCAGTCTTGTGAGGGGTCATTTGTAGAATCTCCTTGGTGGTACAGTTCACTAGAGACAGGCAGACATTTTTCAGTGAGCCTTCTTAAAATGCAGAGGGCAGAGAAACCAGATGTATGTTTCCTATTTTGTTGCATCCCTCTAACTGCAGACCTCAGAGCTATGTATTACTGAACATAGGCACCAAACTTCAGTACTATTGCTTCTCAGTTGAATCGTAGAGATATGACACACTAATCTCTTGAGGGATGTGTTAGGTATAGAAAAGTTTAATTTCTATGGTGTATGAAGGGAGGGATTTCCTTGCACATAGGATTGATGATCTGATTAAAACAAAAATAAGAGATAGTTGCTTTGTCTGACTAAGCTGTTGGAGAACTATCTCGGCCACGCTGGTTTAATTTACTACTTCTCCGAATGTTATATCAAATTATAGGAATTTTAGACTGATTGCTTGGTTTTGTTTTGGTTTTAGATGATCTTTGATTTGATAGATATATGTGGAAAAGATTTTAAGGTATGGGGTCATTACTGCTACCTCCTTGTATGCAGTACACATGTAAGGTAGCATGCATTGGCACAGTGTTGCATGTAATACTTTACATACCCCTTTCACTATATTACATGCACAGAAACTGAGGCTTAGCATAGTTTCTCTTAAAACCTATGGTCACGGAGGGAATCGGTTCCAAAGCTGGGTTTCAACTGAAAATAATAGATTTCAAATTTACCTATTGTTTTACCACTTTGAATCTTTGAGAATCTGATCTAAATCACCCGGCTACTGAAGACTCCCCACTGACCCCCTACTGAATAGGCTTTTATGAAGCCAAATGCCTTTGGATTCTTCCAAGGACATATGGTCTACGTATTTATTTAAGGAAAGCTTGCCATTCAGTTAGCTGCCCGTTTGCCCATCCTGAAGTCCATCTGTTGTCTTCTTAGATGCAGGAGTTGAGATTTCACTGTCAGCAAGATACTCTATTCCTGCAAGCCTCCATCCCTTTTGCAGCAAGGTGAAGACTGTGGCCCACATCTACAGGGAACGGGGGAAAGCCAGTGCTTATTCTACCTCTCCAAGCCTTCATTTGCAGTTCCTGATGAACTTCTCTCCTTGCTTGTTTCATATCTATATTACCATAGATTCCTGAGACTTTATTCTTAAACTTTTATGGCAGCTGTCCATTTTTCTATTTAACAGGGTGGCTCAGAAAGGGAAAGTGTCAGTGAGGGCACTCACTTCATTAATGGAAATAATTTTTGCATTATAAAACTGCTCTCCACCTGCCTACGGTTAGCAAAAATGAACCTTTGTCAAGTCTCCAGGATTTTGGTCTGTCTTCTATTGCAGCGCTAGAAAATTAGGGATGTCCAATCTTAAATGGAAAAGTGTAAGAAGCTTTGTCTCATAGAGTGACATGTAAGACTTGTCTTTTTTTCCATGTTCTTTACTAGATGTTCCCCCCTTCTGTCACCTTCAGATGAAGTGATTTAAAATGGATGGGATATTAAAGCTTTAAGATAGGGTTTTAAAAGAAATGAAATGCTATCAGGACTGTAATAGTAACAGACGTTGTGTCTGCCAGCTGGATGGTAAACTTAATCATTCAGTCAAATCCTACTTTCCACAGTGCTGTGCTTGTTTTCTCTGCCTTCTGCCTTTTCACCAAAACCACAGCATAAACTCAACAGAAGGATGCTTTCCTGTAGTCCATAGCTTGCTCTGTTGGAACCATGGAGGGAGAAATCTCTTTCTGTGAATTGTCAGCACAGCATGCACTGTGCAGCTGCGTTTGCCTTACCTGAACATGCTTTCTAAAGTCCCCAAATCAGGAAGGAACAAGAGCTCAGACTTAAACTTATGTACTTGCTTTTATTTCCCTACATGCAAGATAGGGGTAGGAATGTGCAGTTCAGTGCATTGCTATGTACTTTACAGCTGCAAAGCAGGGCATTTTGGAATCTGTTTTTGTAGATGTTGGAAAAGTAGCTCTGAAGGCAGAAGTCCTACCTTCTGAGCCTGCTGCTTGTGGTGCTGTTTTTGAGAAAGAAGGAACTTCCGTATTCAGTATGGAATTGAATATTAACTATGTCAAATCTATTTCATGAATACTGTTGCTTTGAAGAAAAAGAACTTGTCACTGCTGACTTTTAGGCTAGTACTATCATTCGAAGCAGTTCCAGGTACCAGGCAGCTCACCTGTCAAAACTCACTGGTGAAACAAATTATTTCCAACTGAGTCATCTCAGAAAACAACTTGTGGTTTCAAAATGTCAGATTTCTCTTCATCTTTGACCTTAGCTTTATATAAAGTTTAGCAAAAGAGTTCAGTATGATTTCCTTTGAGATGAAACTGAGTTTTTTTGTTGACAAAAATTAAATTTTTAGTTGTATCTCATTTGGTTAAAAGAGCCATTAGAAGAAAATTATTTTTAATGAAACTGAAAACACCATTTCTCTGATTTGTGCATCAGCTACCAAATCAAGAAATTGATTATTTATTCAGGTCTGGGTTCTCACTCCCAACAGTGCAGTTAACTTAGTGAGCAGCCATGGGCAAGGCAGTTAACCTTTCTATTGTGCATTTAACCATCTGTAAAATGGATATGATACTACTTACCTGCCTGATGCAACTGTACAGAGGCTTTATTTTTAATCAAGCTCTGTTAAAACACTTTGAGCTCACTGTATAAAAGATGCACGAAGAGGCAAAATAGTTTTATTATGATATTATTGCTTTTATAAGATTTACATTTCCGAGAGCAATATATGGTGAACTATATCAATGTCCTAGAAATAACATCATAAAGCAAAGAAAGTAGCAAGAAGTATAAGAGATGTACTGGGATGGAGTACAGACTTTCTGACAGTCTAGGGTTCCTTTGTCCCTATTAATTATACATGTGGAGCAACTTGTTAATGCATTTCTAAAGACATGTTGACACAAGCTCAGACCTCTATCCTGGCAGGCAGTCTTTTGAATTAGTTTAACCACAAGATCAGAAGGAACTGGACAACACAGTTGAAGGCGTTTCTATAACAACCAAAGTAGACTACTGTCAACAAAACAGATTTCCTGGGTCCATGAGAGTGAAGGAGGAAGTAATGGTACACCTTCATGGGGAGCTCGTTATGAATAACTTCTGTAGAAGGCCCTGGCATTACATTTCAGGCTGATTGTCCATGGAATATGACCAGGTATCATTCACGATGTTATTTCTCTACTCCCTATGCCCTCCAACAGTTTCAAAAATAATTATCAAAATACTTAATTTTACTAATAAAGGACTTGAGTAATTCAGGAGTTATGTTTATGGTAAAATATAATTACTTATATTTAACAGCCAACAGAAATAGAAACCAACGATTAATTATATTTGAACAGATTGCCTAATATATGCTACAGTAGTCGAACCTTACCTAATATTTTTAAGCAAATTTGACAGACTGTGTGCTTTGCAGGCACAAAACCCCCACAAAATTACTGTAATTACTGTTCATTTCCACAGCAGTGGAGGTGCAATGTTTGAAGCGCAGTTCCGCTGTGCGAAGTGACTGCATACATAGTTTTGTGAGGTTTCCTTCTTTGTGCCATCTCAGAACCTCAAACCATACGTGCATTCTTTACAAAAGAATGGAGAACAGTACAGTCTGAAACTTCCATGGACCAAATTCTGGCAATTTCTTGAGTCTGTAGATAAATAAGGTCACAAAAAATATACACCTCAATGTGATATGAAGCTATTACAGGAGATGCAATCATAAGCTCACAAAATTTCTTATTGTCTTTTTTTCAGAGTCACTTAGAAAATTGGACTTTCCAGATAAAAAACTGGAGTGGTCTAAATTAAACAAAAAGCGTTACTGGAAGAGACATACACACTCAGTGTCAAACTATGACATTAGAAATACATTAGTTTGATTATTTTACACTGCTGATTCATTCACAGGGAAGTTCCCCCAAAGCATCTAAATATCACTGTGGGTGGCTCAGACAATTTATAAAATGAATTCTTAAAACAACCAAATGACTTAAGAAAACACTTTCTAATGTAACTACTGATTCTGAGTGTGCAACTTAAGAAATCGCAAGGAACTTGACCTTAAAGTGCTGAGCACCTGCTGTCTGGAAAATGCTAAAGATTGGAGGTATCCAAATAACTTTGGTATTAGTAGCATTGCCTTTTTACCTGAAGACTGGATCTCTTGTATAATATGAGTTCCTGTGGAGAAAAAAGTATAAAAATGTAACCTGAGACATTATAGTCTTTACTAATATTATGGCTTTGGATTTTGTTGGTTTAGTGAGTTCTTCTTCCCCTTCCTTTTCCTTCCCATGCTGTTCAGAAATATCCTGAACAGCTATGAAGGTTAAAGCTTTATCCTCTTCAGGCACAATGCATCTAATCCATAGCCCAAACAATCCTGCAGTATTAAGCCTGTAGTTTATGTTTGTTGCTAGAATTTATGGAATTGACCAGACTAATATTTTTTTCTTTGTTTACTCAATAAAAATAGGCTTCTGGATAATCTTTAAGAGCAATCACATCAGTCAATGACACTTGTCACTGCAAAAATCCACTCAAATATCTATCATTCAAGCTACATGATGGTTCTTTTTTCCCTGATTCGTTGACACAACTGTGGAAATGACTAAAGAGTTTACTGTGTGTGTGACTTTATAGAGAAAGAGTTTTGAGAAAAGCACTGTTTCAGCTGTGTGAGTGCAGGTGAGAACCCCTGTTATTTGTTGCTTCTTTAAATAAAGCGCTGTTTGCGAATTCCAAATTTCTAAGGCTTTTTACAGGAAACGCTTAGGAAACTACTCACAAAAACATTTGCAAAAAAGCAGAAAAGGAAAAGGATGGAAATATATTCTTAAAACCTGAACAACTAGTCAAGATCTGCTAACAGCCTGTGGGCATTGGGAATGATGTCCTTCTAGTGTTAGAAATTAGTAGATGCCACACTCCACAGAATGAGAGACAACAGGAACAGATTTATCAGAAAAAAACGCAACTTTATTACCCAGTCAATATTACTGATGTTTAAACAGGTGCCCACAACATATACATAGCTCTGCAGCTTCCTCCTTCAGATGAAGGATATACTTGACTTTAAAGAGTTAATGTCTCTTACTCTTCGGGTTTTTTTCTCTTTCTCTCTCTACTACTGGCTCAGAGCACTGGCTTTCATTTGAAGGGCACAGCATACTGAGTGATGTTCACATGATACCAATGACAGCAGCATGATAAGCCTATTTCTGACAGTGTGGCAAATTACTATTTTGAAATCCCAGTACATTTGATTGCAGAGTGACTTTCAGAAGGGATCACACATAGCAAGGTTATGAAAGGCTCAGTGTTTACTGCAGTAATGCTGATTTACTGGAAAAGAATATCAAAAGCTCTGTAAATAAAAAAGCTTGGGAGATTCCCAATTCATAAAAAATTTGGCTGAGTATATGCAGCCAAACATTATGTTTCTCTAAAATGAAAGGAGAAAAAATTATCAGCAAAAATTCTTGGGCTTTTTTTTTCCCTTTGGTGACTCAGTGAAATGCGTTTGCTAGAGATTCACTCAAAAGGGATCATCAACTTGAGGCTGTCCTTCCCTTCCGATATTGTTCACTTTAGGAGGTTACGGATGTTCTGTCTCTCCAGAACTGCCTCCCCATTCCAGTCAAAAGTCAGGATGTCCTATGTCCGTACAGTGCCCAAGTTAAAAGGAGAACAATATTCAAATAAAAAATTATGACAAAAGCAGAAGTGGGAGGAGAAATACGCAATTTATGGGCTAAGAAAACATGGAAGTTGCCAGTAAAAGAAGCATATCTGCAAAATACAAAATAGCAGTAACCCACCTGCTGAATTATTGTCAGCATCCAAGGGTGTATATATAACATGGAGATAAATAACATGTATTATAACATGGAGATAAACTGTCCCTGCCCCAAACACCTTCCTTTTAAACTTATTTGTGGAGTAACACAATCAGCAAAATAAAAAAGAGCAGGCATTAAATGGTTCAGGTTTACAGTAGGATTTTTATCACACCAGTGGGCAGCAAGGTATTTTCATGGTCAAATAAGTTTTTATTCAATTATCTAATAAATAAACATGATTATTACTTTGTTTTTTCTCGACTTTGTGGATAAAGTTTTTAGTTATGATAACCCAGGTAAATCTCTAATTGGTTTTCTTCCTTTTATTAATTATAATACCAGCAGTTGTGATTACTGTATTCATAAGCAATGTTCTGACTGCTTATCTTAACTAGAGCTTGTCTATTTTCTTTCACATAGAAGTAAGAGTACTGGGAAGCCTTAGCATTCCTGTTAAATTTCAGTTCAAGCACATTCTGCCCCCCTAAATACAGAAATATTGGTCTCTGCTGCCTTTTAGCAGTGTTTTGGAGCACTTCTTTATGCTGTGTTATACCAAGGTGATATAGTAAAGAGCTCAGCATGCATACGAATCTGATTAGGAGGATGAATTGGGAAAAAAAAAAAGCCAATCAATACCCAAAAAACCCACAAAAGCAAAACACCCTCCCCCCCAAAAAACCATTTTTTTAATGTGTCCCTGATTTGGACTTTTTATAGCTCTGAGATGTTGAAGCAAATAAGTTTTGTTTTAAGCAAGTTTGTAATAAATAAGTGCTCTAGATTTAGGAATTTTAACAATTTCTCTGCACTTCATTCAGTGAAGCAGCTACTTCATTAGCCTTGTCTGCCTCTGCTCAGGCAAACATATTTGCCCTAGTGGGTAAAATTAGATGTGTGGCAAATTCAGATCTCTCTTTCTTTCTTTTACTCCCTCCCTCCACCCTAATTGAGGAACTACTTAAATGTTGGCTGAAATACACTGCTGTAAGTATGGATGCAAAATATAAAAGCCCCTGAAGTTTAGATAGAACCCCCTAAGTTTGTATGACTTTTTTAACAGCAAAGGAGTAAAAATTGTCTCCAAAAGCCCCCAAACACCTGTAATTTCCACTTCTTAGCACATTTTTAAGCTAGGGTAAAACATGTGAATCAATAGATCAGTATACAAAAGACGATGATTCCCTTACCACCATTTTCTTGGCCAAGTAGAGCATTCACATGATGTTTATTTTGGGATACACACACAATACAATCTTGTTTGTCTGCTGGCTGGAATGTGACTATTCCAGTCTGCTTTGATTACTTTTCCCGGCTGAATTAGGGAATTATCACTTAGTTTAGTAAGTGGAGACTTGCAGGTTTTTTTGCATTCTGCCTCTATTGCGATATGAATATATTTAGCTGATGATGGAATATGGCTTCCATATGTAGGTGGCCACAGCCTGTCATACGTTTAAGCTGACCGACCAAATGTCTGAGGTTAGATGTGTAGCATCAACAGCTGTCTTTTTTAAAGGTTATTTTTTAAAGGCACATGTTCTTGGAATTTGTTTCCTGGGTGGCGTGTTGTACCATGGAGAGGCCAAGTGTTTAAGTAACCTCTTCAAACCTGTATTTTGCACTTCGCTGTAAGGCCTGAAGGTAATTGTCTCTGAAATCAAACTCATGATGGCAAAAGCTTTGGTGCAAGTGAATGGATTGTTATTGCCTTTCCCTATCTGTGAAAGAGGAAGAAATGACAAATTGGGGATCTTTTTGCATATCTAACAGATTTGGATAAATGAGACTTTTACCTCTGACTTCAGTGGGGCCAGAATGTCACCTAAAAGTTTTTGGAGAAGAGAAATGCTGGTGCTGAAGTTGGTAACGCTGAATTGCTGTATACAAGCTGGGAGGATGCGAGCTATTACTATTTGCAGTGATCAAAGACATGCCACTACTGTGACTGCAGTGTTAACTAGCTTGGGTGCAAAGAAATTGTCTGATCACAGCTGCACAGCACGTGGCACAAGCTGCAAACCCCATCAGAATGGTTGAGCTCCATGTGCTATAGCTAGACTGCCACAAGTACACAGGCTGCCACTTAAAAGTTGCTGTGTTCCTAATACTGAACTCGCATCAGTGACTTGTTTGTAGAGTCACCCATGTCTACATCAATGCCAGCACATGCTTTCTTGAATAATTAAACACAGATGAATTGCAGTCCGTATCTTTTGCTAAAACGTCTTGTGATCATTTATGGAAAGTCCCAACATTTGGGGAGGAGAAGAGGGTGCAGGGGGTATCCAGCTTTCACAATGGGACTCTTCCTCTGAAACCAAAGGAGGAACATTTGGTGGTGCTACGCGGCTATCTGCCACCATAATCTAATAATGACAGTTCTTAGTTTCAAGGTTGAGACTGGCTAGTGTGTGATTTAATCTATAAAGAAAAAAAGCGGGAGAGGGAAGAATATCCCCAAAACTTTGAAGTGCAAGTGGACAAGTGGATACAAGAAAAGGGGGATTTCTTGTGAATCATCACGGTCTAGAAATAGATTTGTAATCCCAGGAGTTGTAGTTCTAAGAACTAAGTATTAACAGCCTGACCATAAGTCTTTTACAGACAGTTGGAAATCTTTCCACTGTTTTCAATTTACTTTGGGCCATGTTGTATGGAATGCATCTCATGCTGTAGAATTCCTAATTTCCCCCTGGAAATATAGTCCGGGTCCCTGCTGTGTTATATATATTATGATGCCATTTCCAGCAGACTTTAAGGACCTATAGATGATAAATGCCAGTTTCACAGCAAATGTTTGCTTAGGTATTTCAACTTAGTCCTACAGTGGCTGATATTACAGTAAATCTGCATGTCAATATTTATTTTATATAGGCAATCTGTTGTACTCCTGACATAGGAATTCCATCAAATATGTGAAAATAAAGAAATAATTACTTGTCGTGGTTTAACCCCAGCCAGCAACTCAGTCCCATCCAGCCGCTCACTCACTCCCCCCAGTGGGATGGGGAAGAGAGTCAGAAGAGTAAAAGTGAGAAAACTCGTGGGTTGAGATAGAGTTTAATAGGCAAAGCAAAAGCCGCGCACGCAAGCAAAGCAAACCAAGGAATTTATTCACCACTTCCCGTGGGCAGGCAGGTGTTCAGCCATCCCCAGGACAGCAGGGCTCCATCACGCGTAACGGGGACTTGGGAAGACAAACACCATCACTCCGAACATCCCCCCCTTCCTCCTTCTTGCCCCAGCTTTATACGCTGAGCATGAGGCCATATGGTCTGGGATATCGCTTGGGTCAGTTGGGGTCAGCTGTCCCGGCCGTGTCCCCTCCCAACTCCTTGTGCCCCCCCAGCCTCCTCGCTGGTGGGGTGGGGTGAGGAGCAGAAGAGGCCTTGACTGTGTGTAAGCCCTGCTCAGCAGTGATGAAAACATCCCTGGGTTATCAGCACTGTTTTCAGCACAAATCCAAAACATAAGCCCATACTAGCTACTATGGAAAAAATTCACTCTCTCCCAGCCAAAACCAGCACATTACTGTTGCAGAATTCTAAAGAGAAGACAATAATTAGCAATAGTGTGTGTGCTTAAAATAGGTCTTAAAAACATCTGGAAGTTTGCTATGACTCAATATCTTTTAATGAAATAAAGGCAATAAAAATGTTATTTTAACTGCAAGGCTGGCAAATTCTACCATTTTGATTCTACAGCAGTAATCTCTGTAAAAGACATGATTTTAAAGCTGCTATTTCTCACTGTCTGAAGCTAAACACACTTTTTTATTCTAACAAATCTAAATAAAATGAGAGCACTCTGAATAAATTCACCCTGCCTCTGCGCCTGCTGTCTTAGCTTGAGGCAGAAGCAGATGACTGTGATCTCCAAGTCAAACTAGTACCATAAGCCAAAGCTACGTTCACCTTAAAAAACCATGAACTTTATTCCAGCTTGGTAACAAGCTGGTCCGTTATTTCAGGGTTTTCGTGCCAGTGTTCAGTTTTTTAAAAGGCATTCTTGAAACCTCACAGGCATTTTTGACATTTTCCCACTAACAGGGTTGGTATTTGGGGGCTTGAGTGCTTTGTTTTGTGTTCAGATTTAAATTTTGAATACCTTAGATCTGTCACCAGTTCACTGGAAGATGCTATTTTGATTTTCCTCATTAACAGCTCTGAAAAAAGGAGAAAAAATTAGCACATTTCTCATTTAATATTAATTGGAACATATTTTTCCCTGTAGCATTTTGCTGATTATGAGGCTTCAATACTGCTGACTGAGGTGGCTTTGCAAATAGTCCCTATAAATAGAAAATAAGAAGCTGTTTCTGTGAAATGACCAGCTAGAGAAAAGACCCATTAATCAGGGAAACAGGTACAGACCAACAACCCTGCCTAACACTGATCATGTCAACACAGGCTGACAACACTGTCTGAACAGTCAAGCAGAACAGTTTGGTCTACACTAACATTTTGTAGAGAGGACATTTAGTCAAATGTTTAAAATATGGAAATAAGGTTCAAAATGCCTGTGCTGTTTCTCCAGCTCTCCTGCTGACTAGCTGCAGGCAAATCACCTTGCCTCCTTGTAATTTAATCGCTGACAAAGGGCGGCTTTCCACCTGAAAGGTGTGGGAGCAACATTTCTTGGATCCAGCAATGTCTTCAAAAATTACATCACGGAGTATGAAAGGTGAAAGTGGCCAGTGTGTAAATCACACAAATTTGTGTGACAATGCAAAGTGTTCATGTTCAAACACTGCAGGTCGCTTGGGGCTGGCTTGCATCAACGTTTTCTGTCTTCCATGTATCCTATAATAAGTACATTGACTATTTCCAGAAAATAAATATTATTCACAAAGGAGAGCGAGATCTCTTGCTACCTTGTCTATCAGCCATGTACCATTTAACAACTACCTGTGCCAAGGTCTGCTTTTTATGTTGATGGCATAAAATCAAGCACAGTTTACCTTTGACCCTGCTTTGACCCTAAGTTGTGCCATGGGAAGTTTAGATTGGATATTGGGAAAAATTTCTTCACTGAAAGGTCTGTCAGGCCTTGGCACAGGCTGCCCAGCGACGTGGTTGAGTCACCATCCCCGGAGGTATTTAAAAGACATGTAGATGTGGTGCTTAGGGACATGGTTTAGTGGTGGGCTTGGCAGTGCTAGGTTAACGGTTGGACTTGATGATCTTAAAGGTCTTTTCCAGCCTAAATGATTCTATGATTCTTTGACCTCATTTCTATTGTGGTAGAAATAAAGAATAGGAACAATGGCACCTTTAATCTCCAGGGATTTCAAAACATTTGGAAAAGCTGCATCCTTGGAACAGAGATATGACACTGTTTTAAGGAATATGTAGAAATTCCCCATAAGAAGGAGAGGGTACTCATTTCCCTTAAATCGAAGAGGAGCTCCAGGCCTGTAGGGAGTACGCCAGACCTCAGCTGCCGGCTGCCCTTGGTCAGCACTGGGGCTTCTGCACCCCATGCATCGAGCCTCAGTGCCCACAGACGGTCCGGCTGCCGCAGATCAGAGGCCGGGGGCAGCTCCTCATAAGCAATTGTTAGATGCCAGAGAACCCAAGGCACCATGGTGCAGTCTTCGGGGAGTACTAAAACAGAGCAAATTCTGCCACCTGCTGCTTCCCTACACGTCTACAGTGTAAGCACTTATTTTCAGTGTAGACTAAGCCTTGGTCTGCTCTAACCTGGTTGAGATTTTACTGAGATCGTGTTTACCAGTGGGATTGCTGTATCTAAGCCTAAAACACTTGAGAGGCTAGACTAAGTGGTTTGCTTTCAATATTTGTAAGTAACAGCAGTAATGAAAAGTGTCCATGCTGTGTTTAGTCATACGTGTGGTGAAGAATGTCCACACCTGTTTTACAAAAGCAAATACTTGGATTGTGCTAAGTATATATTTAAAAGTAAAATTATTGATAGCACAAAATGTCACGAATATTGAGGGAGAGTTGACTGTCCAGTGAGAGCACTGACATAACAAAAGGTCCTTTCAAAGCTCAAGCATTTGAGGGAACAGAAGAAAAATGCAGGCTTGACTGTGCAAACCAGTGGATTTTTCTAGCATTCCTCTAGCTATCTCAGTAAATTAGAAAGCTGACTCTGTGGGCAGTTATCAGCAACCAGCATGTGCAAAGCTGTAGCTTCTGTATCACTGCAGGAATTCAAAATTGCTTTATTTTTAATTCTAAAATTCCAATATTTTCTCTTTATTGGCTGCTAGACTGAGACACACAAGAAGCGTAGGCAATGCCGAGCCTCTAAGCTCTTCTCCATAAGCACTTTTCTGTCTGGTATGTGTTCCCCACCTTGAGGTGAACTGGGGAGGACAAGGCTATAATCTTCCTGTTAAAGTACTGATACAAAGGATGTTAGGGTTGCCATGGCAGAATGTAGTTGTTTGGAACTTAACGGAAACTTGGGCGGCATTCCTCTAGGGATCCTTAACTACCTCTCAGGCCAACCACTGTCAAGGACAACGGCTACCATCAGGTCAATGTTCTCTTTATATATAGTGCTAACTAAATTTAGCGTTAAATCTGCTGTGAAAATTTACAGCTTGTAATATTTACCTGACAGGCGTCCAGACCCTCTTGTTCAAATACATAGTTCCTTAAATTAGACACAAAATATGTCATGAGGCAGCAGCCTAAATTACATATTTACACCGCTGAAGCAGGTAAGTACATATTTATGCAGCCAATCCTGACTTCTTATTTTAAAAAAATGGACTGGCTTGTTCAATGTATTTTTAAAAATTCTGACAGAGTATTTAAACAATCCTAAGTTTGGGAGCTCTCTGGGCCAGGGGCTGTCTTTGTATTGTCTGTTTACAACTGAGTTCTGCACAATGAGGCTCGCGTCCTTAGGGGTTGTTGCAATTGAAAGAATAAAAATATGTGACAATAAAGAACAACTCCCTATAAAATGACTGTGCCTAGAGTTTTTTTCCTTCTTAGCAAACATTATTGCCCCAAAACAACTAGTATCTTATTTATATAACAATTTCCTTATGGGTCATTGTTGAGTGAAACTGGGTCCTTCCATACCCAGACTGAAAGCCCCCATCACTGCAACTACAAAATTATTTCCTTTATACACTGTCAGGACAGAGTTCTTCTCTACACCAGCTAGCTTAGGAGCTACCTCACAGTTACATATAGAAAAATATAATTCTATTCTACAGCAGTTCTTCACTACCCCAAACTTACTCCTTTATGAAGTAATTACTACAAATAGCCTTTTGAACTTGTGTAGATTTTAAATCATATGAAAACAAGACAAAAAAAAAAGAACCAAGGGCATGTCTTCATTAGAGCCAGCTCATCGCACAAATCAGGTTCATGACATGCTGCTGAACTTTTGTTGCTTATAGCTAGTCTTGAAGACAAGTGGCTCCTTTGAAATGTGAACGTGGAGTATAGATTAAGAAAGATGTTTCTGCAAAGAATGAGTCACATTTTGGGCAGTTTATGGTCAACTTAGTCTTACTGAAAGCAGTGGGTCTATGCCCCTACGTGGTCCTCTATGCCACTGTTAAGAACTGTGGGATACAGCATTTTGTTTCAGGTATTTGCTCTGTTTGATGAAAATCTTGATGGGAGCTGTAGTTCCTGCTGATGTGTCACAGTATTTCTATGAGGAAAGCCGCACTGTCTAGAAAAGAAGGACCACTTATGAATTCTTTTTAAAAGCTAGTAAATTAATTTTTTTCCTGAAGTGTTACAACCCCATATGGCAGTAAGATTACCATCATGGGTGTATTGCAAATGAAATCTGTTTAGACTGCTTAGACTTACAGGGAAAAAAAGAGTATCACTGGCATGGTTTTAAGATGGTGCCTTTTAAGAGCTGATCAGTTCAGCTCAGTTCAACAATAGTACAAAAATTTTAAAAAGGAAAAGGCTAGTTACTAATGGAAATGTGATGTTTTCATCACTGGTATGAAAAATATGTGTTTAAATATACAACAAGCTTTGACAGATATGTGTGCCTTGTGTAACTGCCATCAGAGAAAGCTTTTTTATATTCGTATGGGAGCAGGGTGAGTCTGGATCCCAGTCCCAGGAGCTATGTGTGCTTAAAGGTACTGTTCAAAGAAATCAGTGCGATGGAGCGTGCGCATTTGGAGAACAGGACTTGGCAGCCATTGTGTCCCTGTTAGGTAGCGCTCAAATTCAGACCAGTGAAGCTGGTTCACCAGTTAGCTGACTTGGATAGCTCTTTTTAAACACTTTCTAAGGAATGTTTATAACTTTCTGAAAGAGACCTCCTGTCCATGCAAACAACCTCTTGTCTACAGCCTGTTTCTCTTTTCGCTGAAACGCTGCCATTTAGTCTCTGTGACCACCCTCACTTCACAGTTGGCATCCACAGTCCCCAATTATTGCAGAACTTGCCAGCCAGAATCAGTGTTCCTTGTCTGAGTTCCAACCCTGACTGAGATTCTCAGTCCAAAGAATCTATCTTCTTATTTATTCAGCTCATCTAGGCTGACATCAGTCTCCTTCAAGGCAGGAAATATGCTTGCTTTGAGAGATGTGCATCAATTCTAACTACCACTTTGTCTCTTTAATGTCACAGAAGTTCAAATATGAGGCTGATTTCATGCAATCAAGACTGTCTAGAGTGTTTTCATAACAGAGAATTGTAACAAAACACCTATTTGCTCCATGAAAAATTGGGAAGACCGGTGCACTCTTGCTTTCCAGTCACAAGTGACCACAAGGCCCTGAGACAAAAAAAAGTTTCTCAAAAAAAATTGGATAAATCTGGCAAAATGTAGTCATTTGCATATTATAATGATCCCCAGGAGTCCCAAAGTGCTTGTTGTACATTAAAGAATTATGCCTTACAACATCAATGTGTACAGAATAGCATTACCTATTTACTTGTCTGATAGAAATGTACTTAAGTTCTGAACTGGATCCATATTTCAGAGGTCTCCAAGTTCAAGAGTTTTTACCACCAGGTCTGTATTTCAAGTTGATCTCTTTTCTTTATAAGGTTATGCTATTTTCATCATTAATATCCCCTCTTCCTGAGAAGTGTACATCTTTATAGCGTAACCCAGCATTTCTGTTGTACATTTTTATTAGTTGACTGCATTTTCTATTTACTAGTAAATGGATTTCTGAGTTATTGCAAATTTTTAATGCTGAAATTTCAGATTTTCTCACCTCTTTTCCATGGCAGCTGTGAACATCTTAATTGTTTCAGTTTTTACCTGTTCTTGAAGCACAGGCAAAATGACCTCTGTTTTAGTGCTTTTATCTTGAATAACAGTCCTTGTAATTTCTGAAGATTTGAGGGAGTTGGGAAATGTATTTGTGTTAGACACAACAAATGTATTTATTATTAAAGGAATCTCTAGCACAGCAATATTGTAACTAATTAAACAGCATTGTTTGTCTCAGCAAGAATTAGTGCCTATAAACTATAGGTGTAGGTATCCTTCATTTTTACCATTCCTACTTTAACGCACTTCTGCCAAATGCAGTACAGTACTTGGAAAAAATTGTGTATATGCTTACCTCTACCTACTGGCAATAAAACAGATGTACAGGATCAGAACTTAGGACTATGACCTAAACAAAATGGTCAGCAAGAAAATATAAGTGAGGTATTCTTGGCACAGCCATGTGTTTGCAGCATTGCTTTCAGCAATGGCTCAACCTTACAATTTTGGGGGGGTTCTGTCTGAAATAATCTAGGTCAACTACATTTTGTAGGAAAAAAAGGGGGGGAAATCTTGATTATCAGTGCTATTCTGTTTGAAATTTTGTCTTGTAAAATATTTGAGCAATGTGTTTGAGATAAAGATATGTTCATTCAATTTTTGTTACTGTCTGATTGGTGTTCAATTCCACCTTCACTGACTTCAGATCAAGAGATAGAGAAGCAGCCTTGACTCTTTCTGTCATGAGTTCAACTTGAGGCTTAAGTCACCAAAAAGCTAGCCAGATATCTGTGACACATATTTAGTATTGCTGAAGTGAAAACGACTAATCAGTTGAGCAGTTCCAAGCAGATATTTTGCTACCGGGTATTATTAATCACAACTGACATGTCTTGTAGAGTTGTGCATTTTTCTATTTAAGAAGCTCTCTATCAAAATGCATTTCATCCAGTTAGCTAGCATGCTTTGTTTGGTTCCTTTAGGTGTCATAATCACATATTTTGCTTGTAAATGGCTCAATAGTTGAACAGATTAGATGTGCTTGGGGAGCCCTGCCCAGTCATTTACAGATTTGGAATGAATGTTTTCATGCAAATTTTGTAGGTGGTACTTGTGCATCTCAGTAATTCCCTGTACATCAAGCTGGTCATTTCTTTCCATATGTGAGCTTTGGTTTTAGAAGCACAGTAAATAATAACCATAAATGTTTCATTTACTATAAATATTTAATAATTATGAATGATTGATGACCAGATTTTTAAGCAAACTGGTAGAATTGTGTGAAATGAAGACTATCTTTGTATAATTGTCTAAGCTGTATTCTAAATATTATATGGGATTTGTCGTGCTATTAAGATGCATGCCTGATTGGTATTTTCATTAAAGATATTAGCACATGGGTAACAAACAGGAAAAATACACTTTTTATAGTTATATTGGCAATAAAGTTAATCTGGATGGACTTCCTTGTAGATACATGAATTTCTGTCTGCCAATTTTCATTCCTTTGTAAGGCATGCCTTCTTTATGGATTATTTTAAAAACGTTTTTTCAAGAGAATATGTTTTTTATAACACAGCACTAATAGCTGGCTGTGTTTTAGTGACTACTTTCACCTAATTTGCTTTCAATTTTTTCTAATTGCCTTTAATCTCCCTGGAGCTTTGAAGCAAAAAAAAAAAACCATATAATACTTATCTAATTATCAGGGCTCTTGCATCTCGAAAAGATTTCATTAACAATGCTGCTTTCTGATTCATGTAACCAGCTGAGGGTTTGCATACATCTCCCGCGGACGTTTTTGGATGTCTCACAGATTAGTGAAGAATCACTTTGCCAATAGGTGCCACTGTTGCTCTACACACAGGTCTGAATCGTGATGTAGTTCAGTTGAAAATCCAACCTTGAAAAAGCAAACCTGAATCACAGTGACTAAAATGTTGCAGAGGTAAAACTGTACAGACTGTGGCCAGAGGGTTGTCGATGCCAAGACCAAGGTATATGCTTTATCTTGTTCCTAAAAATAATTGTATTATTGCTAATCTTGAGCAAAATTGATGAAGAGATAAATATGCATTGCATTAATTCCAGATATATTTAATCTAAGCCTTTAACTGCTGCAAGTTTATTGCTGAGCCTCAGACCAATAGCAGCTGAACCTTGCAAATATCTCCTCTGGACCAAATGTGATTTAAATGCCGAAGTTGCACATCAGTGCAATAAGAATTTGGACTTCTGTCAGCACTTTTTACGTAGGTCGTTCACATACTTTCTCAACTGAGTGAAGTATCAAGGTGACCTATCCTGCAGTATAAAGGCCACCTACAGCTATTTCTTCTAGGTTTACTGTTTGGTAATGAAAGGTCAGCTAATGTAGTTCACTTTACAGCTTATCTCCCATTAAGTGCCATTACGTGTGTAAAGCCAAGGACAATCAAGGTCTGCTTGCTCACTGCATTGGGAGAAACTTTGCTGCACCTTGTCCATAGGTATGCAGCCATTTCATATGTTTACTTTATTCTTGGGTGTTTGCAGACATATTATGGAATAACAAAAGTTTCTTTTCTCCTCTTTCTTTAAAGAAATGTATAGCAAGCTGTGTAAAAATGAAAAAAAACCTATGGACAAAGCAATTAAGAGATTTACATCCTTTCGGGTTCAATCCCACTCTGTTTTTTTTCTTACTGCAACTATACATTGACTAGAAACCAACAGATGAAAATTTTGTTTTCAGTGATTTAATATCTTCTGAAATATTCCCAGACATCTGCAGGTCAGGATGTAACCCAGCAACTTGTTCTAACTAGCAGACAGCCCTCCGCCTATATAACCTAATTCTCATTCCTTCCGCATGGAACAGATCACTCTTACGTACATGAGCAATGAGCTATATTAAGTAGTACTTAAGATCACCCTAAGCAGTTTACATAGAGGCATCCCTTGCTTTTCTGTCTCTCACCAGTTGGCTGATGGCTTGCAGATATTTCTGACCCCCTTCATAGTCCAGGATTCTTCTAATGTTTTGGGGAAGATGTCCCTGGTTGGAAGGGAGGTCATGAGTTTTAGCTGGTTGTCTCAGTTGACAAGTAGCAAAAGCAGAAATTGGTGGGCTTTCATAGGAAATGGTGTAGACGCTGTTCATCACTCCAGCTTCTTTCTTGTGCCATTTTTTCATCAGAAGATCAAGAAGGCCATAGTTGGTGGGTGGTTCTGAGACAGGAAATGACTAAATGTTAGAAATGATAGAATTACATTTTTAGTCCTGGTGTTTTTACTCCACAGTTGTCATAGGGAATATTTGTACTATTTTGACAGCAGATTAAGGACAAAACAGATCTTTTTGTTCACAGGGCATGTGTGTCTGCCCTCTGGCTGGAAGCAAAAATCACTCTTAGATATCAATAGGACAGCAGTAATGGTATACATGTAAGGAGTCCTGATTCTTCATAGTCTCTCTGGTACATATTTAAAAAGTTAGCAGAGCTGTACATGTCACTTAAATTCAGAAACATAACAATACTCCGTGACTTCTCCTCCTAGTTGTATCTCACAGCTCTCCTTGTTTTCAGCGGGTGTCTTGCATTACTGCATAGGAGAGAGAAATCTATTCATTGACACTACCTTTCACTGCTTCCTGTGGTGATTAAATATTGTTGTATGGATAATATTTCCACTTTATCAATCAGAAAAATAAGCTACTGACTGGGTAAGAAAGTAGCCAAGAGTCACCGCAAGATCCATTTTCAGAATTAAAACAGAAGGCGGTTCCTGGTTCTAAGTCTATATTGACCACTGGACCATGTTCCATCTGATTGAATTAATAATGCCAAAAACTACCAAGAATGGGGAAATCTGTTTTCTCAGGAATCCAGGCAAACTTGCGTCCATTCCAGGTGCGGAGGGGAGGCAGTACAGGGTTGTAACCATGTCTATTGTATTTATCGTCATACTCTGATACTAAATTTCGGCTTCTTGGTTCCTCATGATGGGAGAAGAAGTGCTGCACTGGCAGGCCCTGAAATGAGATGTACATGAAAACATGCCATTTGTTTTTGTACATAGCATTCAGATGGCTTAGCGTGCTTTTGAGTCAGACTGTACTACCAGTGACATCACAAAATTTTGTCAGTACTTATATTACTTTTACTTATAATTTAATCCCTGAAAATAAGGGCATTTGCATTTCAAGCAAACTAAATTTCCAGTTAAATTAAGCAACTACATCTGTATGTCATGAGATCTGATTAGTCTGATTTCAACACATGCATCATGGATTTGCAGATACATTTAATAAGCCTGCAAATGAAAAGCTGATTGTCTTGTGCTGCTTAAGTGTTTCATTGTGCAGTGGCGTTACATACACTACCTTCCAACTGGCTGTCAGGAGAGAATGATAAGAATATTTGAGGGTGGAGCAGCACTTTGGAGAAAGGGACATTCTAGCAAATGTTACTTGTGGGGAAAGTATTGTTGTGAAAGATCTGGGACTCATTTAAGTGCAGTTCATTCCTATGAATCGGAGGTGTGCTGATGAATATAATCCTTTTACCAGTAAGCTTATATTATAGCCCACAGAATGTCCTGAGACACAATACCCAGTCCTAGCTGGTAGTAACATGCTAATTTTCTTCAGCGTGCCCTACTCACCCTCTGAGGCAGAGACTGGGAAAAAATCAGAGTACCAAGACGTATGTGCCATTTGTCTACCTCTGAAAGTCATCCTACTTTAATCAAACATACGAGGGAGCTCTGGATCCTGTAAACTGCAGTGCCTTCTTTTACACATATAGTTGTTTAAGGATATAAAATATGATTTAATTATTAGTCAAAGATCATTGCTGTTTGGAATGTTGGCACACAGAGCCCTACATTTGAAATTTCTTTTACTTACCTCAAATTGCTCCATCATGACTTTCCTTAGTGTTTGGTCTGGTTTGTGATCTGGGAACCAAATGAAGTCTGTTCTGTATATGCTGCTGCCGAGTTTCTCAGTAGCTTTTATAAGCTGGAGAGATATACAACACTCAGTATAGCTAAGGCAATCTGATAATTACAGAAGCTCTATTCCAGTGCTTTCTTCATCTGTGCATTTAAAAGCACTTAATTGGAAAGAAGTCTGTGCTATGAACTTTTTCTCAGATGGTAAAGTCAGCTGGTATAATCAGCCATTGTAAAATTCTGGATTGATTCCTTGGTGTAAATATAAGATACTGTACAGCCCTTGAAAAATTATTCATGGTTTTAATACTTTCATCTGCCATGTGAACCAGCATCTGAAAAGGATGAATGAACTCTTTTTTTTTGTCCCTTTATTCCTACTTCTGCTGCAGCAGGCCAGTCTCTGCAATATAGTCCAGCATTTTGCTCCAGCAAAAGAAAAAATCTAAAGGAAGTAATTTTAGCAGAGTCAGGAGGATTTGCCCTAACAGCTCCAATATTGAACCTAACTGGCATGTTTTGACAAAGTTAAATGTCTAATGATAAAATTTTGCTCAGCTCTTAAGTAGGGCATGCAATCTATAGAGCAGCTCTGCTAGCAAAGATGCTCTTGTTCATACAAGCAAATGAAACCAATATCCAAATTATTACTGATACAAGTAATAATAAATATTAACTTATGGAAGGGTTAATGAATCCTCTCTTGTATATTGGTATGTATTGTTAAGTTGTATATATTGTTCTTCTTTAGTTGCATGTAAGTTGTATAGCAATCTGAAGTGATTGCCATAACAAGTGCTACAGCATATTTAATTGGCTAATGTTATGTCCAGTGTGAACGACACAATATAACCCTTGCTCAGGCATTGCTTCTGTCCTGGCTTAGAGAGAAGAATGGCAGATCATAAACAAAATTAATTAATGTAGGCCAAGCAAGATGCTTATCCTTCTCTCTTCTATTACTCTTCTGAGATGAGCCTGGACTCTAGCTTACGACTGCAGTAGTATACTACCTCCCCAGCATTGGTTCTGACCCACTCTATTCCTGCTCTCACACTTCCTTCCTGATCTTACCCTTTCCCGCTCCTCCAGCCAGTTTCCAATGAGAACTTTAGCAGAGTATTTGGGTTGAATTTTCAACCAATCCCGTCCATCTCTCTGCGATGCACTCCTATTTCTTTGTCTCACCAGCATTACCCTCCCTGGTTGTTGGAACTGTCCTTCAAGTTATGTGGGTGAAAGATTACTCAGTAGTCCAGTGCTAAAACTAGGGCAGAAAGGGGCTCCACTTCTGCCTGCCTGTGTGCTGACAAACATGGGTGATGTGTGGGACTGCTCGGCCCTAGAACCATTTGTGTTTGCTGTCCCCATGGCGACTGTCGTTCCAGTAACCACAAGCTAGGCTGCATCATATTTACCATTAGGCAAAACAGTGGCTCCTAACCCGCTAGAGTCAGCTGGGTTTTTTCTCCAACAGAGTTCAGAATCAGAGCACAGAGTGTGTCTCAAAACGTTGTGATGTAAGTAACATACTCCTCTACACCAACACACCACACATACCTGCATGACACTCAGTCTCTCCTCATAGACAGACACATTTTATTTTAAAAAAGTGGGAAAAACCAGGATGTCCATTCAAAATAATGTTGCTCTTTATTAACATAGCTAAAGATAAGGACTTGCAGCCTGGTACAAGCTTGTATAAGGTTTGCATATTCCATGTTCCAACTAATAGCTGGAATGAGGTTCTGATGAGCCTTGTTTATAATTTTTAATGGCTGCCCTTGATTGACTACTCATCATCTGATATTAAATATCCTAAAAAGATATTTTCCTAGGTTGAGGCATGAACAGACTCGTGGAATCTAAGACGTTTACTATAAGCTTTTTAGGAAGTTAACAACGCTGTCCAATCCCCTTTTCCCAGCTGGAAATGAGAAACCGCAATAATCATATAGGCTTATGATTCCATGGAATCCATCCTCAAGGTGGTACCAGGTGACTCGAACACCGTTGTCCTCCAATCTCTTCTTGTAAAGCAAGCCGTCGTCTCTTAGCACGTCATATTCGCAAGTCAAGATGAAAGACTCAGGCAGCTGGTGAATAATAGCATCTTCGGCTAACAGCGGACACAGGTTGGGCTCACAGAATCTTTTCACTGTCTCATAAACTTCAGCTATAAAATCAGTGGGCCTAAGTGGCTTCACACCTCGGACCTTAAATTTTTCAGGGATGTTATCTGGACTCACCCACTTCCTGTACTTCAGCCTCATATCTGGAGGAATATGAGAGCCCTCCAAGACCTCTTGCATATGCAATGCATCCCCATTTAGGTACTGCAAAGCAAAGAAAGCAGCACGTTCTCGGAATAAGAGAGGGACTCCCCGATTCTGCTGATAGGATGGTAAATTGAAGTCCAGTGCCTGAAGGCCTGGGTAGATCAAGATCTGAGCACGTAGTTTGGGGAGGTCTGATCTACCTGCAAGGGTCTGGCTAACAGCAGCTGCTAGATTGCCCCCAGCACTGTCCCCGCAGACAATTACATTGGCAGGATCCACGCCATAGTGCTCTATATTCTTCATGAAGTGTATGGTAGCATTAAGACAGTCTTCATACGCAGCAGGGTATTTGTGTTCTGGAGCTAAACGATACCTAATATACAAAAAGAGATAAGTATAAGAGAAGGAAATGTCACTAGTATTGATCAGGAAATGCTATCCTATGCTGTCTTCAAGCCCTATCATTTTGGAGTGGTTTTCCTCCAGGTCAGGATATTCCTCCTAAGGACGCATTTCTGTTAGTGATTGCAGATAAGCTGTAAAATGTGTATTCCATCACAAGGACTCAGTAAAGTAGGATTGTCTTCTGATTGAGTCTCACTGAGACTTTGTACATTTCTTAGTCATGCTGAAAACTCCCTGTGTATTCTTGACAAGATAATTTAATAATTTTGTGCTTCTGCCACCTATGTGTAAAATGGGAGCAATACAGTGTGATTATTCTCTCTTCTTCTATAAATCACAGTTGTTTGGAGCATCTTATTACATGTTCATATGTTCAGGACTTTTTTTACCTAAGTTTTTGATTAGCTTTTATAGATTTTCTTAGTGTGTCAAATATTTCGATTTGGGTCTTTTCTGAGTATATCAGGCCATGGACAGTTACGAGCTATGAAATCTCCATTATCACTATTTGTCCCTTTATGGACTTCACTGAATTCTATAGGAATTTCTCTGCAAAAAAGAACATTTCCAAAACCAGTGCAGCTCTACTATGGCACCACAGCAACAATAATCTCCCAACAATAGAACTGGGTAGGGTTCACTTACTGAACAGATACAACTACCGATTCACTTTCTCTGGATATGTAGCGGCATACTTTTTCATAGGTATCTGGAAAAGAAATATTTTAATTAGTGCTTTGCTATTGCCCTAATCTTTGAGACAGCTAGGGAATGTTCATTGCAGAAAGGCATGTATTTGCCTTCAGACTTCCTCCCAAATCACATGCTGAAACCTCCTTTTATGTCAATTTTATAAAAACATGAGAATGTTCTTTCTACATTACTATAATTCTTCCAGCAAATATCTTACCAAGACTTCCAAATACCCAGCCTCCTCCATGAAAGAAGATGATACCTCTCCTTCGCCCATCAGAGGTAGCTTTAGGCTGATAAACCCTCACGGGTACTTTGTTAAACTGCAGATCCTGGATAAAGAGCTTTGGATCCACCCCTAGTTTCCGTCCCTGTCGCACGTATCGGCCAAAACTGATTTGACTGCAAAGTCCAGTCTTCTCCAAAATCTTTCCCTGTTGAAGGTAAAAGAAATTAAGGCTTCTGTTAAAGTCCTGAGTTAGCCAAGGTATAAAAACTCTGCATCATACTTACATTGAACGGTATTTGAGGGAAATTTTAAAGAAACACAGAGCTTACAAAAAAAAAAAAAAAGTGGTAATGTTGTAAAATATGAATACACTATAAGAACATATAATAATAACAGCACCAGAATAACTACTGTGAGGACTCTTCACAGAGGAGGATAATGGCCATGCAAGCACCTCCCAAACACTCTCTAAATGGCTTTCTGTGCACTAAGTACTGATAGGAGAGTTCACTCTAGTAGGTTGTTTAGACCTTGGTTTTTGCCCTAATAAACCCATGGAAAACAGTGAGGAAAAGTAACTCCACAGTTGGTTTTCTTGATAGGAATGCCCAGTCCTAAGAAAGTGAGAGATCCCAGGATAGAGTCAGAAAACAATATTTGTTTTAAGTTTGCCTAGGTCAGTTTTACCAAAAAGAAGTTCTACCTTTTATCATACCAGATGGAATCTGGAGAATCAGATTGAAAAATCTAGGCTTCACATATAGCAATTTGATCCCTGTTGTCTGATAAAAATAAAGCTCTCTGATTCGAGAAAAACTATTTTCCCAAGCTCTCACATCCTTCAGACTGTAAAAAATTTACTTCCATTACTCAAATCCAGTTTCATTCTACTATCACATCAGAAATTTTATATAGGCCATCCAAATTGGCTGTCTTGGAGTATACATTTTAATTGCCAGTATTGTCCTGCATACCTTTGTGCTCATTCTTGTTTCATTTATACTTGATAACAACAACGAAATGTCATATATAGAAACAGCAATAAAAGCTTTAATAGTTCTTCACTGCATAAAGTAATATTTCTGAATTAGACCATAAAACTCAGTGAATGTGCAAATTTTAAGTGCTGAGTGGTGTTATGCAAGTTAGTTACTGCTTTTCATTTGCACAACAGATTTACTGAGCAAAATCAAGAAGCTTCCTTTCCCAGTGCTCTTGCAATGATCTTGCAAGCTAGAATATAAATCTGATGTAATAAGTGAACAAACAAGAAGTTGGGAACCGAATTAATTAATGGAATCAAACAAATAAACTGTTACTGTTCAGTTACTAAACAAGATCCCAGTTTTAAATGCCTAATGAGAGTCTTTCCTTATCCATGCCCTTGTTGTCACCTGCTAGTGGGATTCAGGAGAGCTGGGTAGCTTTGCCAGTAAACTTCAAGAGCATGTAAATGGTGTAAGAAAACAAGGTCTGTGTGATAGCAAAGGCGATGTTGGGGCTACAGGAGCAAAGAAGAAAATTGAAGATTTAACAAAATTAAAGGTACAGCAAATGACAGAGGAAGAGTTTAGCAGAGCTCTAATGCCGTTTATGCAATGCTGTAAAAGGGAGTCCAGGGATTAAGTAAAGCAGCCCTAACTGGATTTTGTACCATAAATGTCAGCCGTGGCAGGAGCAGTTGAAGGGCTGTAGTTTTCCTTGTGCAAGGTGACTTCGCCTAATGCTGAGGGCAGTTATCAGACAAAACACCAGCTCAGCTCTGAATTCGAGACTTAAACCAACACCGCCGTTTGGCAATCTCTGCTAACAAGCCCCAGCATGCTACTTCGGAACGTGAAATGGGTTTTGCCCATGACATGAGCAGCGTCCCGATTGAGGGTGCTCCCCCGCAGCACTCTGCATGATCTGGAGCCGCAAGCATCACAGGAGGGCGGCAGGGGCATGCGGTCGCAATCCAGGCTCCTTTTTTGTTTGCTTCCCAGCGCAGCCCGTGGGCCGGGGCTTGCCCGGGCCGCCCCGGATTTCGGGTAACCCGCTGACGGGCGGCGGCTGCGCACCCTCGCCGCGGGGGACCCCGGCGAAACCCTGTAGCCCCCCCCCCCGGCTCGGGTGGAAACCGTCCCCCGCCCCTCGAAACGATAAAGCGCGGCGGCGGGGCGGAGAGCGCGACTCACCAGGGCCGCCGTGCCCAGAAGGACAGCCAGGACCAGGCGCAGCTTGGCGGGCTGGTTCACCCCGGGCGGGATGTCGTAGCTGGGGAGGCCGAGGAGGACCGTGGCCAGCGCCACCGCCAGCGCCGCCAGGGGCAGGAGCAGCAGCAGCAGNCGCGACCGCGGCCCGGGCCGGCGGCGTCACGGGCCGTTTGTGACCGCTCTGCAAAGCCGCCGCCAGGGTCATGGTGCGGGCGAGCAGCGCGCACCGGGGGGAGGCCGCGCGGCCGGCTTGAGGCGCGCGGTAATCTCGGTGCGGGCGGGCGGTGCGTGACCCGCGCGCGCATCAGGGGCGCTGGGGGAAGGCGCTCGCCGCCGCGTCCTGCGGAGAGGTTGAAGTTCAGGCTTTGTGGCTGGTACTGCCGTTTCAGAAGAGCCGGAAAATCTGCAGCGCCAGCGGCTTGCAGGGCACCTGCGTTCCTGACGGATTCATCTTCAAATCGGCGGGAGTACGTCGTTCGTCTGTAAATTTAGGGATTCTTTGTCTAAAGGCAGCCTGCAGGAAGCTAAAGGAAGGGCTGCCTTTGCACTGTGAAATCTAAATGCATTTGTTTTTGTAGAAATTTCTGATTTCCTTAGTCTTGGGATTTTTTTTTTTCCTTAGGATTTTCATTTTCTCAGTCTTACTATTTTGAGTATGCTCACCACTGTGTTTCCTTGCTTTCATCAACAGGGTATAATGAAGCATCGTGCCAAGGAATACACTGCCTTGTCCCGTAAAGAAAACTCAAAACGTGGAGAAACATCAGCACAAATTCTAAAAAAATTATGCTGAAGAACCACTCTCTGAAAGAACATGAAAACGTTTTGGTTCATATTTTCTCTCTCTTTAAGCTAAACCTCCCAGTATACACAGATCAAGAGCCCAGTTCACTGATCTTTACTATCTTTCTAAAACCTGACGTAAGTGTTCCCTCTCAACCAGTATCTCTTGCCCTAAGCTTCAGAGGGCATAGTGGAGACATCCTAAAATTAAGTAGGAATTTGTAGAGCTACGGTTATTTCAAAATCAGGGCAGCCCTTACTTGCCTCCAGCAAGGTGTCCCCAGTTAACTCAGGCCTCCTACTGCTGCTCTTGCAGGAGGGGTTCTGCCATGCCAACTGAATATGTGTTGAAGCTCCTCAATGAGACCTTGATCTCTGCCTGTTTTTCCAGAGCTTTCCTCTAACTCTTCCCTCCTTCCCTCACTATGTACCTAACTTGTACGTCTTACCTAAATAAAATAAAGTCACGCTTTGGAGCTTATCAAATGGACAACTGTAATTCACAGGAGTTATTTAATCCAAGTCATTCCACAGACATTATTAACATCGAAGTAAATCATCCAGTAATTAAATACAAGGAATCAATCAGATGCTGATTTAAAGAAAAGGGATTGAAAGACAGCATGTGGAAAATACTAAAACTGTAAAGACTGAACTGTCAATAGTCTCATGAGGACAAAGACCAGTGTTCAGACAGTATTTGAAGTTCCTGAATATCAAAATTAGTATTTTACACATCAAAAGGTATCACATTTTTGCTGACAAGTACCACCTGAGGTTTGGGAGCCTAAACAGAGACATTAGTGGGAGAAGCATAAAGAAGGAAAGTTGTTTTTACAGGCCTTTTATGAATTTAACAGTTCTGTCCAATCCCCTTTTCCCAGCTGGAAATGAGAAACCGCAATAATCATATAGACTTATGATTCCATGGAATCCATCCTCAAGGTGGTACCAGGTGACTCGAACACTGTTGTCCTCCAATCTCTTCTTGTAAAGCAAGCCGTCGTCTCTTAGCACGTCATATTCGCAAGTCAAGATGAAAGACTCAGGCAGCTGGTGAATAATAGCATCTTCGGCTAACAGCGGACACAGGTTGGGCTCACAGAATCTTTTCACTGTCTCATAAACTTCAGCCTTGAATTCCTGGGGCTTGTGTGGTTTGTAGCCTCGGACCTTAAATTTTTCAGGGATGTTATCTGGACTCACCCACTTCCTGTACTTCAGCCTCATATCTGGAGGAATATGAGAGCCCTCCAAGACCTCTTGCATATGCAATGCATCCCCATTTAGGTACTGCAAAGCAAAGAAAGCAGCACGTTCTCGGAATAAGAGAGGGACTCCCCGATTCTGCTGATAGGATGGTAAATTGAAGTCCAGTGCCTGAAGGCCTGGGTAGATCAAGATCTGAGCACGTAGTTTGGGGAGGTCTGATCTACCTGCAAGGGTCTGGCTAACAGCAGCTGCTAGATTGCCCCCAGCACTGTCCCCGCAGACAATTACATTGGCAGGATCCACGCCATAGTGCTCTATATTCTTCATGAAGTGTATGGTAGCATTAAGACAGTCTTCATACGCAGCAGGGTATTTGTGTTCTGGAGCTAAACGATACCTAATACGCAGAAAGAGACAACAAAAGGAAGAGAAGGAAGTGTCATAACTGTAAATACAAATTACCTACACTACCTTGGCTTTCCCCGTGTTGTTTGGAGTATATTTGCTTCAGCAAAAAAAACAGTGTCATTATATGCTAAAGAGGTATTTGTCCAGCGAGTTATCACAGATAAATGATAGCCGGTAGGACGAAGTTGCAAGGATGAGCATAGTTGGGATTTTCTTCTGAGAACAGCACTGACCAGAACTTGAGTGATACAAGTTAATTTTACTCTTCTGGTGTAGACTGCGTGTGCCTTGTGGATGAAGTAATTTAATCAGCCTGCATTTCACCTTTACTTAGGATATTTCCTTGTCGTGGTTTAACCCCAGCCCCCAGAAAATAAACACCACGCAGCCGCTCACACCACCACCCCCCCACCCCACCCCGCACTGGTGAAATGAGGGAGAGAATCGGGAGGGTACAAGTAGGAAAGCTCCCGCGTTGAGATAAGAACAGTTTAATAATTGAAATAAAACAGAAGTAGAACAGCAATAATAGCAAATGGGAACAACAACAATAACAGAATATACAAAGCAGACGATGAACAATGCAACTGCTCACCGTCTGCTGACCGCGTGTCCCGAACCGGGGGGTGACCCCCCCACACCTGGTTTTTATACTGAGCATGATGTCACATGGTATAGAACACCCCACTGGCCAGCTGGGTGCTCCCCCCGCCCTGGTGCAGCAACAGCCAAAGCATCAATGGGCCATTAACGCTCCTTTCATACTGAACCCAAACCCAGCACAGCCCAGCCCCAAGCTGTGGGGAGGAAAGTTAACCCTGTCCCAGCCAGAACCAGGACATTCCTCTTGAGAATTATGTTATTTTTCTTTGTTTATTTAAATAACTGGGACAAAGTTATATTTTTCTGTACTATTAGTATTAAAATATATTAGCATTTGATTTTTACTGTTAGAAAACTCCTTGAAGTTTACAGAGTGATTACATCTAATTAAATAGATCACTGAATCACCACCTTCCACGTTTGTTTATTAGTCAGTTCTCAACACATAAGAAAACTCTTCCGGAAAGCATTCCTTCTTTTTGTGTGGTGCCAGCATAGCTCTGTGTTGTGAGATACATTAATCTTACTTTGGGGTCTGTTTGCACTCCCCCTGCATTAGCAGACTGGGGGGCGAAGCAATAAAAATAGTCCTCTGGAAATTCTGTCTGACCATCGGGGATCCCGGGGAAATGATTTACTGAGGAGTGTTCCCACAAGACGTGCAACACGGTGGTGCTGAGAAGTGAAAAGCAGCAAAAAGACTTCCACAGGGTAGTACTGACATAACTCACCCAACAGACACAACCACCGACTCACTTTCTCTAGCAATGTAACGGCAGATCTTTTCATGGGAATCTGCAAAAAGTTGGGGGGTTGTTAGTTGCGCTCTCTGTTTCCAGATGCAACAGCCAAGGAAGGTGGAAGCCTCCTTTTCCCGCCCTGGCCGTGCCCTTCCTGACCCTCACACACCACCTTGCCTCCCCTTGTCCCTCTTGCCCGGAGCCCTGCCTCCTCCCCTCAAGGCAGGCAGCGGTGGCTCACTGAGAGCACTAAGCTGGCCGAAGAACGCTCAGCCACGTTCCAGACCTTCTGCCACATTTCGGGGCAGATTTTTTCCCCCTGCCTCCAGAAGATGACATGGTGGGAAATGACTCGGCCCGCCCTACCGATGCTGCAGTACAGCCAGCCGCCGCCGTGGAAGAAGATGGCACCCGCCCGCAGGCAGGCGGATGGCGCGCGGGGCCGGTAGATCCTCACCGGCACCTGGCCGAACCGCGCATCCTCCAGCGAGAGCTGCGGGTCCAGCCCCAGCTTCACCCCGGAGCGGATGTAGCGCGTGAAGGTGATCTCGCTGCACACCCCCATCTTTTCCAAAATCTTGCCCTGTTGGAGGAGAGGGAGGGGAGCCCAGCTGGCCGGAGGGCGGCCCCCCTGGGGGCAGCCGGCAGCCGCGGGCCGCCTCTGGGGAGGTTGCCACGCACCAGCCAGGCAGGTTGCTGTGAGGGAGACCCTGCGCCTGCCTTCCCCCAGCCGCTGGAGGCCTGAGCGGGCACCCAGGCTTCGTGTTGGCCGCGTTCAGCCTGCTCCAGAGCCGCTTGCCTCTACCCTCACCTTTGGTGGCTGCTCTGATTTGGTCCTCACCAGAAAGCTGGCGCAGGAGAAGATGGAGCCGTGGTGCTGAGCTACGTGCCTGGGTGAGCGGGGTTGCTTTGCCACCACGCGCCTGAGCAGGTAGGCTCATGTGTCCAACTCACGCTCGGTCGTAGGCGAGAAAAAAAGGTGTTTCCTTCTCAGCATCACCAAGTCCTTGGGTTTCATACCAGCTTCCCACCACTTACAGGCTTACAACCCAGATGTCATTCCTCTAAGGTTTCCTGTGAGCAGGTTTTATCTGCTTAAGAAGTACCCAGCCTTCCATCAGTTTTACTGGAAAGCCCCAAGAATGGCCTAAAGAAATCATCTGTGCTTAGCTAAAATGGAAATGAAAGCAATCTCACTTTTTATAAATAAATAATTTAAACTGAATTAGGGAAGCTCAGCTGATAAAGCTTGGACTCTTACAGTTGGCTTCATCCCTATGTAATAGGGAAAACCTGACTGAAACTATGTGAAGTCTAACAGAAATTATTTTACAAAAATTGTCCCCTAAAGTCACCCCCCAAAAAAAGAAAGCCGTCATTTAAGTCTTGATGCAGCCAGCAGGATTCTGGTATTTACACATATAACCTTACAAAAATAACACGTAAACCACATTTCTGGCAGAAATCATGGCAGAGTAACTCACCATAGCAGATGTACTAATCATAGAAGCAAGGACAATTCGAAGCTTTCCAGGATGATTCACTCCGGGAGGGATACTGACATTGGAGTACTCGGATTGAATTGTTCCCATAATTGCTAGTATGAATGAAGCAGTAAAAATCACCAGCAGTATCACTGGCAGTATATAAAAAAAAGCCATTTCACTTAACCAAAGGTGAGATGTCTTTATGCCTATCTTTGATTTAGCTTTCTCAGATAACAGTAAACCTTAGAGCAGTCCAAGTTACAACAGATCTCTCAGGTGCCACACGCTTTAAAGTCCTTGGAAATGTTATGCAAAGTGCCAGCTTGCATCACATTGGATAAGAGGCAGAGGAGAATGTGTTTAATTTCCTGTTTAGCTTCACCTTAATTGTGGGACTGATACAGGGCCTGGTATTCTGCATGGTATTCTTGGATTGCGGATGATACGAATGACTGAGATAGCAGTTAAGTAGTGAATGAAGTTCTAGGTTATGACGGGTTGCTATTTACATGGAGAGCCAACTGCTATGGAGATTAAATTGCCTCTTGCATCTGATCTGCAGCCACAACATATTGCTTCCTGTATTGTGGACATTCTTTAAGTAGTTTGGAATATATAGTTTTAACAGGGACATTTAGAAAAGAAAACGGGAACTAACATGAGGAAAAAAAAATCATAGAATCATAGAATCATTAAGGTTGGAAAAGACCTCTAAGGTCATCGTGTCCAACCGTCAACCCAACACCCCCCATGCCCACTAAACCATGCCCCTACGCACCACATCTACACGTCTTTTAAATCCCTCCAGGGATGGGGACTCCCCCACTGCCCTGGGCAGCCTGTGCCAAGGCCTGACCACTCTTTCAGTAAAGAATTTTTTCCTAACATCCAGCCTAAACCTCCCTTGGCGCAACTTGAGGCCGTTTCCTCTCGTCTTATCGCTGGTTACTTGGGAGAAGAGACCAACCCCCACCTCACTACAACCTCCCTTCAGATAGTTGTAGAGCGCGATGAGGTCTCCCCTCAGCCTCCTCTTCTCCAGAAGCTAGTGTGTGCTCTACAAAAGCAAATGCATCAATCTTATTTTGTTGTTAGAGTATTTAAGCACAGGAACACGTTTTTCAGCATACTTGTATGTTTGATAAACATAGGAAAACACTTAGAGCATTTCCTCCATTGTAATTTACACAAAGCTGTAGAGTATCTGTTGGGGACAGTTGCAGTTTTGACTTCATTTTTTCAAGTCTAAAATACCAGTTACCTAGGCCCATAGAAATTTTCTGCAAGTCGGTGACTGGGAATCTTAGACTCAGGTGCTACATGTAGCGTATAGCACAGGCACTGCGTTACAGCATGGTAATATCAGTATCTTTCTCCTTTGCCAAAACACACTTAGCCTTCTAGGAAGAATGAAACCATAGATCATAATTGAATAAAACGGGTCAGACTAGATGTTGATTTAAAATTTTGCTGCATCTTTAATATTTACTGAGAGAGTAGCAAGTGACTAGTCCAAATAGATCATTAAAATAGGCAGACTGCACATGGAATACTTCAAACAGCACTAAAAGAAACTTCCATAGCATTCTTGAAATATCTTTTTCAGTGGTCACACTGGCATAATTGCTTATTTGTTCTATCTAAACCTCTTACATGGAATTTAGAAGCATAAAAGACTGCAGAAAATTGGCAGTTCTTATAGGAGGAAAGAAAATTGATTCTATAAGCTTTTTAGAAAGTTCACGATATTGTCAAGACCCCTTTTTCCAGATGAAAATGACAACCAGTCACTATTAAATGTATTTATGATTCCATGGAATCCATCCTCAAGGTGGTACCAGGTGACTCGAACACCGTTGTCCTCCAATCTCTTCTTGTAAAGCAAGCCGTCGTCTCTTAGCACGTCATATTCGCAAGTCAAGATGAAAGACTCAGGCAGCTGGTGAATAATAGCATCTTCGGCTAACAGCGGACACAGGTTGGGCTCACAGAATCTTTTCACTGTCTCATAAACTTCGTTTGTACAGTCGAGTAGCACATGTGGTTTGTAGCCTCGGACCTTAAATTTTTCAGGGATGTTATCTGGACTCACCCACTTCCTATAATTTAATTTAATATCTATAGGAATATGAGAGCCCTCCAAGACCTCTTCCAGATTTGATGCATCCCCATTTAGGTACTGTAATAGGTAGAAAGCAGCACGTTCTCGGAATAAGAGAGGGACTCCCCGATTCTGCTGATAGGATGGTAAATTGAAGTCCAGTGCCTGAAGGCCTGGGTAGATCAAGATCTGAGCACGTAGTTTGGGGAGGTCTGATCTACCTGCAAGGGTCTGGCTAACAGCAGCTGCTAGATTGCCCCCAGCACTGTCCCCGCAGACAATTACATTGGCAGGATCCACGCCATAGTGCTCTATATTCTTCATAAAGTGTATGGTAGCATTAAGACAGTCTTCATACGCAGCAGGATATTTGTGTTCAGGAGCTAAACGATACCTAAACGATACAAAAGGAGACAACGAAAGTACGAGAGGGAAATACTAGTTTTAAATGTATTGCTGAAAATACTGGTTCCTGCAACCAGCAATACCCTGATTACTTCAGAATTTTTCCTTTCTCCACAGGTTGTCAAAAATACACTGCAGCTAGTTGGACCAGGTGGTGCAGATTAACTTGTTAGGATATAATCTCTTTAGGATTTTTCCTCGGGTCTTTAACAACACAGGAGTACTCAGCTGCCAACTATGTCTAGGTTTTATTGACAGTCATTTAGTCGGTTTATGCTTTAGCTTTCCATGTGTCGGATAACAATACTTCTGTTTTATACCTTTGTTACAGTGCAACTATGTCCTTATAATCCAAATTGTTATGTCAGTATATTGATGATGATATTAGCTTGTCATTCACATAGTGCTTCTGTAAACATCAAGCAGAGTTTCCTTGAATAAGGATTAAGTAGAATATATGGCTTACTGTCTGTTTACTATCAATTTTGAGTTTAGAATTTGAAAACATTGATTGACAAGTCCCACAGAAACATTTCTCTGAAAATGGTTGTTGCTATGATCAGGGAAGCTATAAGGTGATATTTACACTGTAGAAAATAATCTCTAAAAAACAGCATGAGGAAAGACTCACCCAACAGATACAACCACTGATTCACTTTCTCTGGCAATAAAGCGGCATAGCTTTTCATGGGTGTCTGCAAGAAACATATTTGGTGGGTTTTGGGTTTGTTTTGGTTTGGGTTTTTTTTTGCCAAAATACTAATGTTGTTGTCTATTGCCTAAGTCAAAGAATTGCAAGAAGAAAATACTCCCTACTTTTCTCTGCCCCTTCCTACATAGCTGATCGTATCTTTTGTACCCTCTGATCTTCCTATTTCAGTATTTGCTTACTGTATTTTTTCCCTTCATATCTCATTGTCCTTGTCTTTAAGAAAAATGCACATAATGCACAGCAGATGCTTTCTTCTGACAGCAAGACTTAGGAGAGTGCATCTGCGGTTATACTCGAACTTTGTAACTGCTACAGATAAAGCAACAATCAACTTTGCCATTTATGAAGTGGATACTTGTTTAACTAAATTATAATATTTTTTCTGTTAGATATCTTACCAAGACTTCCAAATACCCATCCTCCTCCATGGAAAAACATGACTCCTCTCCTTCGCCTGGCAGATGGAACCTTAGGCTGATAAATCCTTACAGGCACTTTTTCAAACCACAGGTCCTTGATGAAGAGCTTTGGGTCCACTCCTAGAGTCTTTCTACCTTGCATGTACCGGACGAAGCTAACCTGACTGCAGATGCCAATATTTTCCAAAATCTTTCCCTGTTCAAAGGCAAAGAGAGTAGGGAGTTCACTCAAGAGATTCTGTATTTTCCAAAGTAAAGGAACTGTATGAACAGTATACTCATGATGTGTAAGTTGTATATTTTAGGGCAATCATAAAATATTTGAGTGGTTGTACAGGTATATACAACTGATAAAAAGAGAACTGGCTTTTCCAGCTGCTTATGTGAAGTAATCACTTTGTAATTACAACTTGTGTGCAGCCAAAGCATGAGAATATATATCTAGAATTCTTTAGTATGGTCCANGCAACCAGCAATACCCTGATTACTTCAGAATTTTTCCTTTCTCCACAGGTTGTCAAAAATACACTGCAGCTAGTTGGACCAGGTGGTGCAGATTAACTTGTTAGGATATAATCTCTTTAGGATTTTTCCTCGGGTCTTTAACAACACGGGAGTACTCAGCTGCCAACTATGTCTAGGTTTTATTGACAGTCATTTAGTCGGTTTATGCTTTAGCTTTCCATGTGTCGGATGACAATACTTCTGTTTTATATCTTTGTTACAGTGCAACTATGTCCTTATAATCCAAATTGTTATGTCAGTATATTGATGATGATATTAGCTTGTCATTCACATAGTGCTTCTGTAAACATCAAGCAGAGTTTCCTTGAATAAGGATTAAGTAGAATATATGGCTTACTGTCTGTTTACTATCAATTTTGAGTTTAGAATTTGAAAACATTGATTGACAAGTCCCACAGAAACATTTCTCTGAAAATGGTTGTTGCTATGATCAGGGAAGCTATAAGGTGATATTTACACTGTAGAAAATAATCTCTAAAAAACAGCATGAGGAAAGACTCACCCAACAGATACAACCACTGATTCACTTTCTCTGGCAATAAAGCGGCATAGCTTTTCATGGGTGTCTGCAAGAAACATATTTGGTGGGTTTTGGGTTTGTTTTGGTTTGGGTTTTTTTTTGCCAAAATACTAATGTTGTTGTCTATTGCCTAAGTCAAAGAATTGCAAGAAGAAAATACTCCCTACTTTTCTCTGCCCCTTCCTACATAGCTGATCGTATCTTTTGTACCCTCTGATCTTCCTATTTCAGTATTTGCTTACTGTATTTTTTCCCTTCATATCTCATTGTCCTTGTCTTTAAGAAAAATGCACATAATGCACAGCAGATGCTTTCTTCTGACAGCAAGACTTAGGAGAGTGCATCTGCGGTTATACTCGAACTTTGTAACTGCTACAGATAAAGCAACAATCAACTTTGCCATTTATGAAGTGGATACTTGTTTAACTAAATTATAATATTTTTTCTGTTAGATATCTTACCAAGACTTCCAAATACCCATCCTCCTCCATGGAAAAACATGACTCCTCTCCTTCGCCTGGCAGATGGAACCTTAGGCTGATAAATCCTTACAGGCACTTTTTCAAACCACAGGTCCTTGATGAAGAGCTTTGGGTCCACTCCTAGAGTCTTTCTACCTTGCATGTACCGGACGAAGCTAACCTGACTGCAGATGCCAATATTTTCCAAAATCTTTCCCTGTTCAAAGGCAAAGAGAGTAGGGAGTTCACTCAAGAGATTCTGTATTTTCCAAAGGAAAGGAACTGTATGAACAGTATACTCATGATGTGTAAGTTGTATATTTTAGGGCAATCATAAAATATTTGAGTGGTTGTACAGGTATATACAACTGATAAAAAGAGAACTGGCTTTTCCAGCTGCTTATGTGAAGTAATCACTTTGTAATTACAACTTGTGTGCAGCCAAAGCATGAGAATATATATCTAGAATTCTTTAGTATGGTCCACTATAGTCTAGAATATTTCTGACAGAGGATTTTTTCTTTTTTTTTTTTTTTTTTA
>VZTQ01013654.1:72873-85095 GCA_013400755.1 Pelecanoides urinatrix
TAATTTTAAATAGTTTGTCCCTCTTGGAGGTGCTCAAGTAATTTATTAAATATATGCACAACTTCTGCTATCTCATGTATTTCTAACACCTTCCGTCATCACAGCATCTATGCATCTATCATAACATGGGAATACTCCTGATTCAGTGAGATCCTTTGTCAGCAGAAATCACAAGAAGTTGAGTGCTGGTAAGAGCTTCAACTCTTGTGGACTGGTTAGCTTCCTACTCTTACAGGCCAGTTCACCTGAAGAAGTTGGGCTGGCCAGAACCCTTCATTCCCATCAGACAAGCCTGCTTAGTTGCTGCAGGAGTTATAAATATGTGTTCAGGGGAGGAGGAATTCTTTCAGCTCCTCTTGGGAAATGTTACCTCATTTTGTCACTTGTGTGACAAAAACTCCCCCTTCCCAAATCCAAATCTGAAATGTTCGGTTTCTAATTTTATCTTCAAAATAAATAAATAACTCCTCATCCCCAAGTCCAAGAAAAGCTTGAAAGCATGGCCCAAAGACATCTGATATATTCTGAACCTAGAATGGAAATATAAATGATCCAACATGTATAAGCGTTCTTAATTAAATCATTGCTAGGTTAGCACAATTCATTGTTGAAGCACAATCAGACTTTCAAATGCTTGTGTTAGGCAGCATTTACATACTGCCTAATGTAAGAGCTAGGCAGGACTGTAATAATGCAGTGTAGTGTAAAAAATCTGGTAAAGTTTTCTTTAGCAAAACTGAGCTTCTAAATATAACATGCAACATGATAGCTATGCCCTGCCCTCCTCTCTGAAAATAAATTCCAAGCAGGGTTCTAGCATTGCATTAAGTTTAAAACCTACAGGTTCACCGTTCTTCCCCCAGAAATCACACCAGGTTAACTTACCACCACAGCTCTGCTTATTAAAATTATATGAATGATTCGGAGCTTTACAGGCTGATTCACTCCAGGAGGAATTTCTGAGTTGGAGAAATCAAAATTAATTGCCCCCATGACCAACAATATAAATCCAGCAACAAAAACTGCTAAGAATAATACCAGCAGTGTGTAAACAACTGCCATTTTGCTGAGCAGCAAAGTGATCAGAAACGTCTTTGATTTGACTTTCCTAGATATCCTTGGCTTGTTACTTCCTGATTCTTTGTTCGTCATAAGGTTGCTCTAGTAAAAACCTTTCTCCTCCCTTTTACAAATACATTAGCAGGTGTCTTTCCCTCTCCCACTCTCTCTCTTCCCCCTCCCTTTATTTCACAAAAGATAAGTTGTCAATGTCCTGAATTCATTAAAAGATCTACACCAGCATCATTTCAGAATTTTTGCAAGAAAACAGTTCTTAGCTGGGAGAAGAATGTTATGAATAAACTGCATTAATATTAAATTAATTACAGGTGGAAAATGGACACAGGGAATTTATGTGCTTTGAGTTTGTGACACTGTAAAACACTATTCAGAAGAAGAGTTTCTCTAGGGTTATGCAGATAAGAACCTGCATATGATGATTATCACTCTGAAGGGCCAAGTGGATTGACACCAATGTTTTTTTGGAAAGGTGCACTTATAAAATTATGTCATTACCTCAATCTCAGTTTTTTTAGTATTCGTGTTTTTTTCTAAAAGAAGAACATGGTTTAAAAAAACCACAGGAGGCTGAGTTTAGATTCATGATCAGGGTACCTCATATCAGGTGAACTTCAGTAACTCTCAGTGTGCAACAGGTACAGCAATTAGAGAGTTTCAAATCAAACTGCTTTATCTTGTTCTTGCTGTAGAATGGGGTTGTGCTAATGTAGAGATGCTGTAGTTTAAATGATGCTTGAGGTATTAATTGTGAGTCTGAGTCTGCAACTCTTCAAACAACTAGGATGTTAGAACATTGTTGAAATTGCAAATTCCCAGGGAAATGAAAGAGGTAAAAATCTAACTTCATTAAGCAGCCATGTTATAATTTTTATTTTTTTTAAGTTAATTTGTAAGTGATGGGGGGAAAGTACCATGTCATTTTAGTTAGAAAACTTTATAAAAAATGAAATTTCGTAATTTTTTCCAGTGAGAAGTTGAGTGTTTTTAATAGGGCACGTGGTCATCATAACATATTCTGAAGTAGAAAGAAATACTTTGTTTAAAAACAGCAAAAGTCCAGCTTAAAAAAAAAAAAAATAGCCCACCCAATGGTGTTTCTGGACTTTCAGTTTGTATTACGTTTCCACAGTTATGTGATCATATACAATAGTCTTGGATAGTCCAGTTTTCTGGTAAATCAATTACTGTGCACAACACAGATTTGACTAGGTAGAATTAGCAAGATTGTGGTCTCTCTCTGCCCGTGTTGCATTGTTCCTTTCACCATGAGGTGTTTATTTACATTTATCAGTGAGTGTGGGTTTAGCAAATGTGACTTGCTCTTGTAACAGAAATATTTGAAGTGCTAGCATTTATTTTTTTTTGTTGAAAGCATCACAAAATTGCCAAAGCATTACAGTGATAATATAATATTATATAATGTTGTGCTTCTCTACCTTCTTACATCTGTGATCTTCAGAACTTTTTCAACAAACATAGCATAACAGGTAGCATAAAAGGTAGTCCTGAGCGTAAAATAACCTTGAAAGAAAAACAAAGAGTACAAAAAGGAAAAGAAGTCTCACCTCTGCACTTCCCTAACATGTACACACTTATTAAAGTTTAGGGATTCCAGTTTAAGAATCAAGTTCCAAAATGAAACGTCATTCTCAGATTCCAAACAAAATCAAACCCATACTAGTTCCAGTTTAGAACTTCTGCTTCGGACAGAAGCCTTTCTTTTGACTACGCTTTGTCATGAAAAGTCTGTGCAAACTAACTTTGAGCAATCCAACCCTAGAAATGAAAATGCATAGCTGCAATTTCACTATCTGGAATAAGACTTCACAGAACCTGAGTCATTAGGCTCTCCATCTGATACCCTAAACATCTCCTGTCTCTCACAAGGGCCAAAGTAGTCCCCGGTGGTTGTCTTCAGCATTTCTTGGCAGTCGAAGAATCTTGAGAAGAGATGTTCTTGCTGCTTGCCTTGAATGTGTGCCAGCCATGCAAAGATGCTAGAGTTGCTAGAGTTGAAGTGAAACAGTATGTGCCAGGTGCCTCGCTTTTGCATCTCAATCTTATTGGTGTGTTTTTATAATGTTTTCTAGAATGGCGGTGCTTTAAATAATCTTAACATTTGTTTGAGAGTCACTGCAGAAGCAGAAATTATAAAGTATCAAATGTAGTCAAAATGCAAAACATAAATCAAAAGTGTTTACATTCTTTGCCAAGTATAAACTCGCCAAGCATAATGTAAGACTTACATCTTTGTTCTGAAAAATACTTTTATAAACTGTTTATATAATTCACAGTACTATCCATTATCTTTTTTCCAGATAAAAAGGAAAAAATCCCATAGCCAAAAAAGGCTAAAATTCCATGGAAACCACTCTCAGAATGATACCATGTCACTTGAACGCCATTGTCCTCCAATCGCTTCTTGTATAACAGTCCATCATCCCTAAGCACATCAAACTCACAGGTCACAATGTAGGATTCAGGGAGCTGGCAAATAATGGAGTCTTCAGCTAAAAGTGGGGAAAATGTAATTGCTAAAAGTTCTTTAATTGCTTCATGGACTTCAGGTTTATATGAAGTGGATTTCTGTGGTACGTAGCCTCTAATCTTAAATTCGTCAGGAATAATGTCAGCACTTATCCATTTTTTATACTTCTGTTTCATACTCTCAGGAACATGGCAATTTTGTAGGACGTCTTCCAAAACTGATGGTTCTTTATTAAGATAACGAAAACAGAAGTAGATAACTAGCTTCCGAAACAACATGGGGACTGAAGCATTCTGCTGATAGGAAGGCAAATGAAAATCTAGCCCCTGTAGTCCCGGATAAAGTAACACCTGAGCACGTACTTTTGGGAGATCTCTTTTATTCAGCAGTATTTGGCAAATAACTGTAGCAAAATTAGCTCCACAACTGTCACCGCTAATGATGATGAGAGTGGGATCCACATGATACTCTTCTAAATTCCTCATAAAGTATAAGGTGGCATTGAGACAATCAAAATATTGCCCTGGGTATGGGTGTTCAGGAGCCAAGCGATAACTGAAATGTCAAAGATATTGTGGTTGTTGTCAAAGTAATTATAAAAATTTAATTTGCGTTGTTCATGATTGACTGGTATGGTAGTTATGTAGGCTTTTTTCCCTAAATTTTAAAGATTATATTTGTTTTTAACTAGTGTAGATTGGAAAGACAAACTAATGGTGTTACAGCTATTTTAGAACACTTTGCCTATAAGCACATTTCTAAACTAAATGAAAGGCTAAAGCAAAAAATAGGGAGCACAATCTAAAATAGTAAATTTTTTCAGCATATTTTTCAGAAATGTTTCAACTGTGAACTGTATTACCATAAATACTTCCATGTAAAAGTAGCACTTACCCAACAGACACAACCACTGAGTTGCATTTTTTGGCAATATAGCGGCATATTCTTTCAAAGGCTCCTAAAGAGAAAGTTTATCACAAATGATGTTTTAAAAATCAAATATCCTTTTGAAATGAAAATATAGATCCTTGAACATACGCTCTGTGGAAGGCACTGCAACATGAGACCGATGAGTAACTTCTGCTTTGCTATGCAGTCTTTACATGTTAATATTTTTTCTGGTTATTGATCAGTGGCTGTTAGGACATAATATAAGCATGTAAGAGTGGTAATACTAGTGGTGGTCAACAAAAGATGTCTGAGAAGAAGCATAAGCTGAGGACAGGCATATAAGCATATAAGAAGCATACAAGAATTTGAGGCTGAGGCAGAAACTGTGTCTTTATATTTAATGCCCTTGATTAATGTTTCTTCTCTGAATTATTTGAACCACTTCTTGAACCCACGATTTTAACATTAACAACTTTGTGCACTGAAAAATTCCATAGTTTGCTTAACAAAGGTGTAAAGAACCATTTCTATTTGCTCGTTTTGTACCTGGCATTCGCTACTTCCATTTGGTGACATTAACTCCTGTACTGTAAGAAATGGTGGATAATCATTCCCTGTTTAACTTCTCTTGCTTCTCATGATTTTGTAGACTTTTAGTGTATCTGTCTTTATCTGTCTTTTCCAGCCTGAAGAGTCATAGTCTATTTGCTCATTCTCTGTACAGAAGCACTTTTCTCACCTATGCAGCCTCTCTCTGAGTTTTGCTGGTACTGCTATATCCTTTTTGAGGTACGGGAACAAGAACTATAAGCAATATACTATATTTAGATGCACTGTGGATTTATTACAGTGGCATAAAGAAGTTTCCTGTTTTGTCCTTTCCTAATAATAATTCCTAGCGCTTTATTTGCTTTTTGACTGCTACTGTGCACTACGTCAACATTTTCAGGCAATTTTCTACCATAATCTCTTCCTCCTGCAAGGGAGTAGTCTGCTTAGAGTCCATTGTTTTATTTATAAAGTTAGGATGCTCTGTTCATCTGTTTGACTTCTCTACACACCATCTCACCTGTCATTTTATTGTCTAATCCTTTGCTATCATAAAGACATTCTCAGTTTTTCAGCCATCCATTTACTAATTTGAAGGACTTAGTATTAGATCAGCTTTCACCATCTTTTCTGTTTTTGAAAAATTGATTAGCACTGGTCCCAGCACAGATCTCCTTATGGGAATCTCACAGGAACCTCCCACGACCGATCTCCTTTCTGTCTTTTAATCAGTTTTTATCCAAATGAGAGACACTCCCTCTTGTGTCATGGATGTGTAGCCTCTTTAAGAGACTCTTTTGGAAATCAAAGTAGGTTTTATCAACTCAGTCTTCTTTATTCATGTATTTGCTGACTCATTTTAAAAGCTTACAATGATTTGTGAAGCATGACTTCCATTTGTATGGATTTTAAGGAGTAAGTCATATTTATCTGTCCACTGATTCTGTTCTCCATTGTAGCTTCTGCTAATTTGTTAGTTGCAGACTTCAGGCTTACTAGTATGTAGATTCCCCAAGTCCTTTTAAAAACTTGTCATTATATTATTTGCTTTCCTGTTACCAAGTACCAATGGGAATTCAAATGAAAGGTCACGTACTACAGTCAGTGTATAGGTACGAGTAATATATTAAGCCATGGCACATGATATAGGTCCCTCAGTGTGCTGATTGTGCAACAGAAATTGTGTTGTGAACAACAACTACAGCTATGCAACTTTGTGGTGTGTTTTTTTTTGTCCAGCAAAAGGAATTCACCTTTCACTTAGATCATAGAGGCTTATCTCTTGCGTCCTCACTGCCACCCAAACTAGCTCTAGAACTAGAAGCATCACGACTGGTGGCAGCTTAACACTCCACCCAGACTAACGTACTGTGCAGTAAAACAAAAGTAGATTATTTCTGCTACAGTGCAGAATGGAACCTAAGTTATTAGAAGTTATGTTACTGTTTCTGCATGATGCTAGTCGAAGCTAGGTAGACTCTCAAATGCATTTGCAGATAACTGAAGTCTGCCTAACATAGTGCTAGTGGAGACTTACCCTTTGAAACAGTAAAGGATTCAAAACCCACAAACTTCCCTGTCTGACCCCTGGAATGAAATCTAGATTGCCATGTTAGGTGCCCTGGCTTCCAGACAAAGCACACATAGACTTGGTTGCTCAGAAAGAGATCCAGAACAGTTAGGAGGCTGAGCCAGCAGCTACTGAGACAATCAAAGGGTTATCTCCTTTTCTGAAAAAGAAATAAAGTATTCCGTGCAGTGTTACCACAAGAATCAAACTCCCCAAAATTGGTTCTATTTTTAATACTGATTTATTATTTATATTTTCCGTCATTTTGATTCCTTGTTTGCATGAATGGGAATATATTTACAGGGTTTTTTTTTTAATGTATGCTTTAAATTTTTTTTGGTGTTATATCTTTTAGACTTCCTTTGATGTGTGGACTGAAAGTTGAGAAACACTGACTTTTGTAGTGTTTCTACACAAAAGTTGAGTGCTGAGCACAGAAGTATATAAAAATTCTGTCTTTGAGGCCCTATCCTAGCTTACAGGAAACACTTCTGTCCAGTTGAGATCCAAAACTAAAAATTTCTTGAGAAGTAATGAAAGCATTGTTCCAAAGAATGAAGCCAGAATGTATTCTTTTTAGCAACAGCATTGCCATTTTCATGATACTGTAATTATTCCAGAAAGTAGATCTAGGCTGAGTTCCATATCAGCCTAAAAGGATTTTAAGTTACATTTCCAGAAAAGATAGAGTACAGAGAAGAAGGAGGGAAGAGACATGGATTCCAGCCCTTACTCCAGGACTGTTGCTATATCTTATTTTCAGCTAGCCATTAGTTAAGGTACAAGAACATTCTGTGAGCTGAACTTCCCTCACAGTGACCTAAGCATATGTGTTTTGTTTTAATGGTCTCTCTCTCTCTGCCCCAGCAAACTGAATCTTTCTCAGAACAGCTTCAACAGGAGGAGGAGCAGAGTCCCTCTGCTGTTAGCTGACAGCTGATTGAGTGTTTTCTGGATCACAGTTCTGGATTTCGAAGCTTCAGATCTGCTAAGAGCTGCTTTTGTCAACTTTGCCTGTAGGCCAAAGGAAGTAGAAATGTGATTACCCTTAACTGTGCACTAGACTATTAATTTCGCAAGGTTCTTTGCAGTTAGTATTGAGAATGCAAAGACTATTGTCATTAGGAAGGACACATGAGATATTGATTGACACATGTCTGAAGGTAAAAATGTAAAGGTTTGGATTTGATTGTAAAAATAAAAATTGCTGATTTCTTACTAATGCTCCCAAACATGCCAGCGCCTCCATGAAAATACAGTATTCCTCTTCTTTTGCCAGTAGGTGGCCATTTAGGCTGATAAATCCTCAATGGTACCTCATCTACTTCGAGGTCTTTGATGAGAAGTTTTGAATCTCTCTGTGGTGGTATTCCATTTACCACAACTCGCAATAAGCTTAAATCACTGCAGATCCCTAGCTTCTCCAAAATCTTTCCCTGTTGAAAAAAAAGAATTTGGCAAATGGTTAGTGTGAAAGGCTCCAACTCTCTTTAATGTAAAAAAAAATCCTGAGTTTATTTTACTCTGTTGTATTTCAGGAGATACTGGAAACAGTGCTTCAGTGGAGTTATGGTTACTATTGAGAAGTCATTTAACAGTTTTGATTGAATGAAATGTTGCTGAAGATTGCCAAAAAGTAACGTCAACCCCATTCTGCATAGCCAGTTGTCCTCTTGCTCATTGTTTATTTTTGCATGTTTATTTTTGTGAATCTAAAAATAATCAGAAATGTATTTAAGCTGAAAATATGGGGAAAGGAGAAGACTAATCTTTGATTTTGAAATAAGTGTTAGAAGTGACTATGGGTGTGAGGGTGATGAAAGTAGATTAGAACTGTAGTTTATAAAAGTAGGCTCTGCTAAAATCTATGGGATTATCCTAGGCTCTGGCATACAGCACGGTTAGGAAGACAAATAGCATTTGTTTCTATTTCTTACAGCTATAATGAAAAGAGGGTAACATTTTAGAAGATATTTTAGTATTTCTTGTATTAAAGATACTATATATTTTGTGTGAAAAAGTACAAAGAAAATTGTGTTACCCTAAGAAGAAATTTTTGAGGTCTTACTGTATTCAAGCTGTGCCATAATGTCTTAACTTTAAAATCAACTGTTTTGAAGTCCAATATCAAAATAGTTTGCTATTTGTAAGAGAGCAGATTCAGTGGTCACTTTTAGTCTAAGGAAACTGATGTTTCAAGACTAACATACATAGATCTAGAAGGTGCTTTAAGCACTTGGTTTATCATGATTTTTTTTTCTCTCTAAAAATCCGTAGTAAGTTTCTATGATGCTGACAGTATCGTACAACTTCGGAGGTGGAAGGAACAAATTCCAACTTGATAGTTTTTTAATTCTGTAACACTTGCATTCAAGAAATGACTTGTCAACCCCATAACTGTTTGTGAAAGGAGTAGGTTTGTAATTATCTTGAACTGGAAAAAATAGACAAAATTTTTGAAACTGAAAATATCCCATTTTTATGTTTTTTTCCATAATAATACATTTCCACTTCCCATTTGAAAGATTTTTAATTTTGTCTTTATGTTATGGAGGCAATGGAAATGGATATATTGGAATTATGTTAAATTCACTATCATGTGAGTAAATACACACACACAGGCATTTTTAAAAAATAAGTGAAACCTAAACACATTGTTCTTAAATACACCTATATCTTACTTTCTGAGCTAGCCACACGAGAAGAAAGACCTCACCATTCCTATCCATTTTTATTTTTTATTTATTTTATTGTTCATAGTACACTGTGTATATAAATCTATGAATATATAGGTATGACTGTGGATAATAAATATAGAATGAAGCAAATGTGAAGAGGAGTAATGTAGGCTTGCTTCTGAATAGATAGCATTATTATATACACATGCAATTCAATAGGTACAGTATACATATTTATTTTTTTTTAATTTTGTGTGAAACAGTTTTCCAATGTAAAGTTGCTGCAGGTTGACAGATGCACTGAAAAATCTAAATAAGCTTTTAAGATTACTCATATCAGTTTTATGAGTTAATTTAACATGATTTGGTTCATATAACAATGCTTACAGGCTTCAGGGGGGTAAATTGCAGCTTCTTCTTTTTCTTAAGCCATTATCTTTCAGCTGCCAAATAGCCTACCAAACTAAAAATGAAATCCCCAGTTTTAAGGAAGTTAACTTACCGAGATCATGGTTGTAATCAACAATGAATGGAAAAACCGAAGCTTTAAAGGTTGGTCAATTCCAGGTGGCAGTTCTGAATTGAAAAAATCATAGAATACCCCCCCCAAAAACAGTGCTGGTATTATAATAGGAGAAATGAAAACCATTCCTATTATTGCTAAAGTTGTATAGACAGATGCCATTTCACTTCAATAGAAGTGAAACGCTAAAAAACCCTATGCTGTCTTAAGCCTTGTTTTCAAGTGTTTCTGAGGTGTCTTCACAGGAGACTAAGCACTCTAGTTCATAAGCAGAAATAAGAAGTTTATTAATGTTGCAATACCCTAATTTTCTCCACCCTTCTTTTGCTAATGATATTGACAACACTTCCTTATACTAAAAAAAGGGGAGGGGGAAGTTTTTACCCTTTACAAAAGGTGGGATTCAAAGTGTATGGAATTGATTTATATCATGAGTTCTTCACTAACAGTGAGAAATGATTATCCAGAGGGGCCCTTATTTGAAGCTTGTCTGTGTTTGGTTTGTTGTGGATTCATTACGGATGGACATTCCTGTTGATGTGGGGCTACTTGCAGTTGTCATCAAGGTATATACTTCTCTGAGAAGAAAAATATTCAAATCCACTTTTTTTTGATAAACTTTGTTTCATAGTGGAATGCACAGTGCAAGTCTTAACATACATTAAAGTCTCTCCAGATACATGGTGGCATGTTTGTAGATTCAAGCCACTCTTGTTTCTGGTAAAAGCTTTTCACTAATTAAACTCTCAGAATTTTATATTCATTGTAATTCTTCTTTGTAGTTTAATGAAGGCATTATGAGTACATGTATATTATTAGTGACGGATGATTAAAAGCTAGTGGCAGTTGTTCGGTGAAATAATTTTTCTGTTTTGTATTCTTCGTATTGGAATTTCATTTTCCACACAATTTTAAAGTTACGGCTCCCAAACTTTTTTCCTGTCCTGGCTTTTAAAATGAAATTCCAGTCTGAAAACTGAATTAGTCCTTAGCTTCATTAGCATAGTATTTAAAGCAAAGAATCATGACAGCTGATGTGCACAATTTTAGCTTGTGGAGATAAGAATGTGTGGGATAAAGCAACGTAGATTTGTACCGTTTGTGACATTGGCAAATCCTCAGCTGTTCACAGTAAGGGCTTTTTCTTTGCTGCAGTTGGCTGATTTGGGGCTGCCTTTCCCTTACTTGGAGCACAAATTTAGCAATAATAGTTACAAATGTCAGACTGTAGAGTGTTGAAGATACCCACGGTCAGTGCTTATTCTGTCCTAAGCTTATCAACATTTATCCATAGGGCTTTTTCTGCAACACAGCAGGGTCATCCTAGTGATGTTTTGGGTTATTAGTTCGGTTATTAGAACCTGTAATCAAGAATAGTAAACTCATAAAGGCACTTATTACTGCAGTGGCAATAAATGAAATTTTTAAAAGCAACCAATAACAATTTAATTAAATACTTNAATATCTTAATATTTTACTCTTACTTAATATTTTAATATTTTACTCTTAGAACATACTCTGAGCATGCTCAGTTAGAGCATATTCTAACTGTATGATATGTCAACACCTCAGTCCTTCTTCCCTGTCCTGTTACCACAGTCTCCATATTTTTCCAGAATCAAGCAAATCCCATGGTCTTGGAGCTACTTGGTCCTTCTGGGGATGCTCTTATTCACAACTGTTTCATGATACTTGGTGCCTTACATTCCAGAATGCTCATGTGACTCAAATACTCCTGTTGCTGCGTGGCACTTTTTTGCTGATGCTTGTTCAGAGATGCTTCAAATATTTCCAGTCTGGTCAGCCATCCCTGTACCTGCAGATGCATGGGTAGAAATGTCTATGATCACTGTCAGTCTCTTGTATTTCTAACAGTCAGTGGTTTTTCTGGTGTTTTTTTTCCCAATTGTTTTTGAGGTGTTAAATTGTCAAAAAATGTTTTATTCCCTTTCAATCCACTCCGTGAAGTGAGCAACTTACATCTTTGCAAACAAAAAGGTTTTTTCTCTTTCTGGCAGTAGATAGATATCCATCTTGGATAAAAAGCTCTTTAAACTGTAGGTGTTTGCTGATGTGTTTTGCTACATCTGTTCTTTTATTCTTTCAGCAAGCTCATTGCAAAACCCCAGCTTCCACAGTCTTTACCTATCCGTAGATGAGAAGAGCCTTGCATTGGCTAAAGAAGATTGAAAAGATTCCACTAAACTGCAGAAAATTAACACAGCCTGGAGTTTGGCATTGTAATGTGCATTATGGATATGCATACGATTCTTTATTCTTATAAAACAGTCAGCTACTCAGAGTTCACAAAATTGATACTTCATTCATTGAATTTAGTTTTGCTGGAGACTGCCATGTTTAATATATCGATTGGTGAGTACAGAACTGACGATAATTCAGTGAATTCTTCCCATTTTCTCATCAGTGAGCCTCCGTTTATGCA
>VZTQ01013654.1:85205-111109 GCA_013400755.1 Pelecanoides urinatrix
GTAGAGTGTTGAAGATACCCACGGTCAGTGCTTATTCTGTCCTAAGCTTATCAACATTTATCCATAGGGCTTTTTCTGCAACACAGCAGGGTCATCCTAGTGATGTTTTGGGTTATTAGTTCGGTTATTAGAACCTGTAATCAAGAATAGTAAACTCATAAAGGCACTTATTACTGCAGTGGCAATAAATGAAATTTTTAAAAGCAACCAATAACAATTTAATTAAATACTTGATATTTGGAATAGATCAATTCAGATTATGGAAGCTTCACACCAAAGAGGACACGTATGTCTGCTGTAGCTGTATAAGCTGTTGCTGACACCGTATTGGCAGGAGTCTTCTCTTCACAGTACTCAGTGAGTCAATAATTAAGCACCTTTAATCAAAACCAAAACACCTCACAGATGCCATCTCTGTTTTGAAACTTTGATGGATCTGATGGAGTGGAAGGAATATTTCTTTACTGTCTTTTTTATTTTAAAATAAATAAAAAAGGGACAGTTTGGGGGTTTTGTTTCTTTGCTTTTTGATATTATGCCCTGGCAGTTGNTAAACTGTAGGTGTTTGCTGATGTGTTTTGCTACATCTGTTCTTTTATTCTTTCAGCAAGCTCATTGCAAAACCCCAGCTTCCACAGTCTTTACCTATCCGTAGATGAGAAGAGCCTTGCATTGGCTAAAGAAGATTGAAAAGATTCCACTAAACTGCAGAAAATTAACACAGCCTGGAGTTTGGCATTGTAATGTGCATTATGGATATGCATACGATTCTTTATTCTTATAAAACAGTCAGCTACTCAGAGTTCACAAAATTGATACTTCATTCATTGAATTTAGTGTTGCTGGAGACTGCCATGTTTAATATATCGATTGGTGAGTACAGAACTGACGATAATTCAGTGAATTCTTCCCATTTTCTCATCAGTGAGCCTCCGTTTATGCAAGAAGTTAGTCACCTCTAAAATTCATTCTTTTCTTAATTTTTCAGCATATTTCTAATGATCATAGTAATGATGGGAAGGCAAAGTATTATAACAATACCTATTTGAAGAAAGATGATCTTTGCTGTTTTTTCCCCACGCTTAACCTGTTGGTTTTTGTAAGGCTTATGTAGGTGTGGAATTGCAGACCTCTTTGTAGATTGAGAATGCATAAAACTCATCAACTTCACATCAGTTGTTTATCAGCATAAGGGGCAGGCAGCTTTCAAACCAAACACTAATAAAGGCAAAAGTGTCAGGATAGTTGGTGCTTATGAATTATGCGAATGTCATGTGTCGCTGTTTTTCTTGTAATGTCTTTCAATTGCAAAACATTTCACTTCTGATTGTAGGCTGTGTTTCCTAACACAACCTACAGTTAGCTGACTATTGCGGAGCTACTATGTGTAATACAGGAAATAATATGAGGATTAACTAAAGCATGGTAAAGTAGCCAGCTATAATGACTGAGGTATCAATTTGGTCAAGTATAGCCAGGCTTAATAACTAATTGGAAGGCATAAAGCTAAAAAGACAGGAAAAAATAATGTATTCCAAAGAAGGATTAAAAACAGAAATAATAGCTTCTGATAAGTTCCTTTTTTATTTTTGAATGTACATTTCAAAATGAAACACTCTGGTAAATATAATTTGCCTGGCTTTTGGGGTTTTTTTGGTTTTGGGTTGGTTGGTTGGTTTTTTAAATTTACTCCAGGTAATTTAGTAGGACAATTAGACTCTCTAGTGCAATTTAACTAATGTCGGTTTTACAAGTAGAGCATGTTAAGAAACTTACTGTCCCCCAGTTCACATTTCTTTGTTTGTATTTGTGTAAACAAATGACTAAAAGCATCTCAGACCTCTTCATACCTGTAAGCCTTAGTCTTCTGATCTGTGAGATGGATTTAGTATGCCCTTTACAGTAACAACAAGAAGCTTTAAAAAATTACAGCTTAGTACATGCTCTATGATACTGTTTTTTAAAGGTGCTATGTATTTGCTTGATCCCCTTCTTCATTTAGCCTGCATCCTACGTACCTTTAGGTGTCCTCCCTTTTTGTTATCTCCATCTCCCCACCCAAATTAGTAGCTACTCCCTATGCGTTTTGCTCTTACTCATGACTGAAAGCCATCTTTCATTTAGTTTGATGTAAATCTTTATTTCAACCTTTCTTCCTCTAAGTTATTCTTTGAAGTCTATGCCTTCCAAATGTCTCCTGGGTTAAACATCTTCTAACAAATTCTGCAGTAAAAAGCTGTACCGTATTAAAAAAAAAAAAAAAGATGACAAATATTATGTATTAGCATTCAGTGATGGAAATTCAGATCTTGTGCTGTACAGTTCAGAGCAGGTACATTTCTGAAATGGTGACTTGTCAGAAGGTTTTTGTTATGTAGCATTTTGAAATGTGGACGAGTTCTATGTGTCTCGGTAGCTGTGCAGTTCTGTTCCTCAGAATGGATGAACTGTGCTGCACACAAATGGAATCCAAATAAGCTGCTCTGGAACATCCACCTCGGATTTCATGACAGGTCATCACACCAAAATGTATTCTTATTAAGTCATAAGTTGCTTGAACGTAAATATAAAAACTGCAACCGGCCTTAATTTGCTGTGGCCAGATTTGTCTGAGACTCATTACTCTAAATATTTAGGTTAGCAGTTTCTTCACTATTATGAGAGAGTAACTTGATTGGTTTAGAACAAGTAATCTAACTTTAAAATTGTTATGGCTTAAAATGTGCTCTGTTATTAAACATACAGCTTTAGTCTATGAAGACATAACAACAGGTTCAGTAAAAATATTTAAGTCTAAAACACAGATTGACTGTTTGTAGTGTCTTTCGGGTACTCATATTCTGTGCCCAGAGCACAGAGAAGTTTGCCAGATTATTCTGCTGGCATTAAAAACTCAATTGTGTACTGACATCTGGTGATCGGAATAATGCACAACAGTCCCTTTCTTAATTTCTTTTAACACCTTCCTGTAACACATAGCTGTTCAAATACTGTCAAGACCTCCCAGCTGTACTGAACTTTCCAGCATTTCACTAGGTCCTGACAGTGTTCTGATCTGTTCCTGAATCCTTTTATTTGTCATATAATGTCACTTTACATTGTTCTTCTGTGAGAAAATGCTTCCTGCTTCAGACAGTGCAGGCCTACAGTTAATACAAGCTCTTTGTAAAGTAACTGATATTACTGTATAATCCCATATATCTTTATCTATATATAAAATGCATGATTTTTTAATAAAAGTTGTATTCCTTAACCAATACTTTTTATAACATCTGTAGTTCCAGCCTAACCCTATTCCCGACCTTCTCTCCTTTCCTTCCTCTTCTTGCTTTTATGTCTATGCTCAAATCTTTTCTGCTATATTCAATTCTCTTTAAGCTTGCCTCAAATTCAGCTTTTACCAGATATAGACTTTGATAAATCATTGACTGTGATCATTATACACTTAACACGTAGATTCATGCCCTGTTACCTGCCCCAAGTAGTTCTCAAATCGCAGTTTGTGTATTAATATTACCAGAACTTTATTGAGCCAAACTGCATTGCAAAACACTTGCCATCGGGACCAGATCTTTTATGGGTACAGGAGAAAACTCCAAAGAAGTGGTAGAGGAAAGAAAGGTAAGTTCACCTGATTTTGCTTATCATAAGAGAAAACGAAGCAAAAGCCATCACCAAATCAGTTTATTGGGTAAAAAGAAGACAGATGCAATGCAGAAATTTAAGAAGATTATTTAACAAAAGGACATTTGAGGGTGTTTTTTAAAAATCTTTGCAAGCAATGGAAGATAAGAATTAGCAAAGGAAAGCAAGAAATGGAATTTTACATCAGTCTTAGAAAATTTACTATCTTTTCCAGGCCTTTACTTCCAGATCGGAATGCTATCACGCCACCATAAAGAGCTAAGAACACTGTTCCATGGAATCCCTCTTGCAGATGGCACCAGGTCACTTTTATACCATGATCCTCTAACCGTTTCTTGTACAGCAGTCCATCATCTCTAAGCACATCATATTCACAGGTCAAAATGAAAGCCTCAGGAAGTCGAGCAATAACACTGTCTTCAGCTAGCAGTGGTGAAAAAACAGGGTCAAACACAGACTTGAGCAATGTATAGAGTTCTTCTGAGAATGGATATGTTGTACTTGGTTTGTAGCCTCTTGTTTTAAACTCATGAGGGATGTAGTCAGGACTCACCCATTTCTGATACTTTACTTGCAAATCTTCTGGAATATGACAACCTTTAAATACTGCTTCCATGACTGACAAGTCTTTATTAAGATACTTCAAACCAAGAGCAAGGGTTCGTTCCTTTAACAAAATGGGGACTCCCTTATTCTGCTGATAAGAAGGCAAATTAAAGTTCACACACTGGAGAAAAGGATATATTAGGATTTGTGCTCTCAGCTTTGGGAGATCTCTTCTGTTCACCAGTGCTTGGGCAACAGCAGCAGTGAGTGTACCTCCACTACTATCTCCACAGATGATAATGCGAGAAGGGTCTACTCCATAATCTTGTGCAGTCCTCATAAAGTGTATGGTGGCAGTGAGACAATCCTCAAACTGCGTTGGATATGGATGCTTAGGAGCTAAGCGATACCTAAATAGGAGTGATTTAACATAGTCATATCTAGTGAATGATCCCATTGTCATCTTTTAATTCATATATTTCATTCTGAAGATAGGAAAATATTCTGAGATTATAATTACAGCAATAGAATTGATCATAATTATTGCATTTGATGTATTATTTGCTATTATTGGTAATGTTTGGGGGAGTCAGTACACTCTCCTACCTTTGCAAAATACTTCTTTACCTATCTTTTAGGTGACTGAAAGCACATGCTGAGTTATTGTAGAATTAGGTGGCAAGGCAGGGATGTATGAATCAGTTATCAGCAATTCTAGTTAGAAATTGAAGTGAACATTTCCCAACAAATTGTTAGAGAATATGAGTGTAGAAAATGGATAAAGAAAATATGAAAGGTTTTCAGTGGTTTTCTATAAGCTGAATTCTTTATAAACAGAATCAGTAAGAGTTAATGGTTCTTGACGTATTTTAGTAACAATTTCCAAGACATCAACTCTTTTCCTGAACTTTTAAAAATTGGTTCTTCTAAAAATGCATTACAGCTCATCAGAAAAATATTTTAAATGTTCATCTCAGGTTGATTGCAAGTTAAATGTGGATATCGCACCCCCAGTTTCTCAGAACTACTACTAAAATGAGTATTCAGTAGTCTGGGCAACTGTGCTTTTAGCAGAAACAGTTACACTTCAAACACAGTGTTGGCTTTCAACTTAAGGTGGTCTGGGTATGGCCTTAGGAAACAAAAACATCCTTGCATCTTAGTGGTGGCTACAAATTATAAAATTATTAGAATGGATTTTATGTGGAAATAAGCAAGTGGGGATTAGTTGACTAATTCTTCCTTAGAGTAATTAGTGCTGGTGAAACGCATGTGATCATTAAATATAAGTACTGCATGCACTTCACAAGGATCTTGGCTTGCAGTGACTATGCCTTAAAGACTTCCAAACCTAGAAGGAGGCACAAATGGCTGTTATATTGTATGTCTGGATTGACTCTGCTTACCCAACAGACACAACCACTGAATTGCTTTTTCTAGCGAAATAGCGGCATGTTCTTTCATAGGCCCCTGTAAAACAAAATATTTCAATGGAATTGCAACTTGCTTTAAAAATAAGTTGAATTAAAATATTCTGAAATTCTTATCTCTATTCTGTGATTTATGCTACACTGTAATTCTCTTATTGTGGCATGGTCTAATCTGGACATTGCTCACAATTTCATTACATCTGTGGGAATCTTCTTGCCAGTAAGAAACCTGGAATTTACACCAATGTATTGTTTCAGTCTCCTCTTTGAAAAGTTAGTTAATAGAAAGCACCACTGCTGCCAGTTCTAAAGTGGTATTGAAGATGAGAATTTATTAAAATAAAAAAACAAACTCAAAAAAACCCTGCTAAATCTAGCACAAGAATTTTTCTTGTGCGTGAGCCAACATCTAATCTCTTAAGCCTTTCCATTTCAAATGCCAAAATGTACTTTTTCCTTGTTTTGCCACTATAAAGACACACAGCAGTATACACGCATACACACAAGCTTGCACACACATATGAACACAAATTGAGCTCTTTAAAATAGGAAATAAAATTATAATGAGATTTTCAACTTCTCTCGTAAGCATGAGGTAGAAGAAGGAAGAAAACAGGTATCATAAATGATCAGAGAATAAAAATTCTAGATACATGACCTATGTAAAGACAATTTAACATGATGCCTATTGCATGTAAATAAAATTATTCTGCTGTTCTGAAATTACTTTTGTTATTTATAATGCTTAACCTACTAACTCTTCTTGTCATTTAAGAAATACCATGTCAGATCGAAAACTACATAGTATATGTAGTTATAGCTCATATATATTACTTACGAATGCTTCCAAACCGTCCAACTCCTCCATGGAAATAAAGGATTCCTCTTCTTTGGCCAGTGGTTGATATTTTTGACTGGTAAATTCTTACTTTAACCTTTTCAAACCTTAAGTCCTTGATAAAAAGGTGTTTATCTTTTAATGGTGGTATTCCATCCATTAAAGTCCTGAGGAAATAGACCTCTGAGGTGATACCTACTTTTTCCAACAATTTTGCCTGTTAATAAAGGGAAAGAAACCACAAATTAGTGCAAATTGCCATCTTACCTGCAGATTGATCATGAAAAATTTAGAATTCCATGGTCAATTCAAACTTTGTCTCCTAATGGTTCTTACAATGAAGTGGCTGGTTATGATGATGATTTGGACACATCTTCATTGTAATGTAATACCTACCAACATTTGAAATTCAAAGAACAGTAGATTTGACAGGAATAGATGCACTTATCTTCTGTAGCTGCCTTGTGTCCGTGTTTCTCCAAAAGCAAGGCCTTTGAGCCTGTGGGAAAGCTGGCCTAAGAGTTGCTTTCAGAGAAGCGCAGTAACTTGGCTCGTTAATACCATTTTACATCTGGCAAAAATGTTACCAGTACTATCTAGCAGAACATAGGGTTAGCTTTGGTAGTAATTTCTAGATTATTTTAGAAATGTTAGATGAGAGCATGGTGTTTTTCAAATTATTTCATTCTTCAGTGGTGAAATCCTGGCTTATTTTTTATCAGTAAAAAAAAAAATCAAACTATTAATACTAGATAAAAGAAGGTGTCAAATACTTCAACTTGTCAGGTGTTTAAGTAGCCATATGCCTGAACAAAGTAAGGAGAGAGTAGTTACAGCATTTTAGACTTCAGCTTTTGATGAAGAAATACTTTAGCTAATACTTTAGTTTCCCAAACTCAAGCTACTTTTTAACTTGCAGAAAAAAAATTCTGTAGCATCTACCACAGCTGGCCTCCTGAACAAGAATAGCTTTGAACCTTAGCTTGATCTTCTCACAGCTGAGTGATTCTTAAACACTCAGGCTGAAGATTCTTATGTCACTCTGAGCTAGTCTACTTCATTGCATCTGGATGGCTTTAAGCTGTTTCAGTTGTCTGCTCTAGTCTATTCCTGCTCAAGATGAAAAATATGAGACGGTATCACTATATTTCCACTATATTGGATTAAATTTTGTACTGTTCTTCTTCAGCAGTACACTTCTCTAATGAGTAATTTAATTTGTTGTGGTGCCATTATTCATGCATATGTATTTCAAAAAGAATTGCATATACGAAGGTATATGCTGCATTTATCTTAAAAACCCACAATAAATCTTGTGGCTTTCATCTCACATTTCACAGACCTCATGTAGGTCAGTAATGTGGTCCTGTTAAATTTGATGTAGGTATCCTATTTTAGGCCATTTGAGGAGCTCATCCCATATGCAGGAAGGTTCATCTTGTGGCCAAGTTTTAGTCTCATACTGATTCCTTCTAGAGAACTCCTGTATAATGTCCATGGGAAAATAATTTTGTTTCTTTAATCCTCCAATTCCCTCTGATATTTTCTTTCCTCACACTAATACTTTTGTGACAGTAAAGGTCAAACCTGTAATTAGCTATATTGTTTGTATATAATATAGAGATCATCTTTGCTTGGAAATGCTAAAAAAAAAAAAGGAGTCCTTATCAACCGCTGTGTTTAATGTTGGCAGTCTGACATCTCATTTTTGTTAAACCTGCAGTAGTTTCATGGGTCAACTTTCATAGAGATTGGCATTTATTTATATTGCTCTTAGTCACTTCACTGCTAGCTGTGAATATCTTCTATGGATTACCTGCAACAATGTACAGTTATGGCAGACATCTGTAATTAGTATCATCACGCATAATCTTCCTTTAAAACATGATCGTCAAGTTAAGTGGCTTTTTTATTTTATACGTAGTTTTCTTTGCATGAGCTGCCCAAAAAAGAGTGGACATTCTGCTGCAATTAATAACCTCCCCTACCCCTCCCAGTTATTTCTGTTAATATGCAAATGAAATTTTAATCTTGTGTTGCTGTTTTAAATTGTATTGTTTTAAATTGTACAGTTCCTGTGAATAGAAGTTCTACAAGAACCAGCAGAATTTGCATTTTGTCCATTTTTTTTATTATGTGTGCTCCCTTAAAGTGAGGTATTGGTTTGTGGCCTACAGTTTCTGGACAAAAATGATCATTTGCATGACAGCTGCAAGACTGGGCTATGTGTACATACAGGCACACTTAGAGTATAGCTAGACTGTGTATCACTGATTATTACCAGAAATCCCACTTTCAGGATCTCCATGTTCATAACGCTTGCTCTTTGGCAGGAGATTAGCCAAGTCAGTCAAACGTGACCTACATTTTGACTATAAATAAGAGAGACTGCTTAGTAATACAATTTGTAAACCAGTAATTGGACAGTTTGGTTATATATTGATTAAGGATCTTCTAACACTATAGCTGACATGACAGCTTGAAAATTAATAGACTTAGAGGTAGCATAAGACAGTCAAAGTATGGGACTAGAGGACTGCGACCTCATTTGAGGCATTGCCTAGCTCAGCCTCCGCAGTCACACTAAGTGCAATAGTGTCTGGCATTCACAGTGAAATACTGAAAAACTGATCCCACTGGCAACAACTGGCATGGAGATTTCCATGCACCGGGAGAAAAGCTGTGTAAGAGCTGAGTTAGCTTAGAAGTGGGAGTCCAGATACATGTTCAGGCAAAGGACTAGGGCCTGAAGCAACACGCATACAGTGATGTCTGTGGGAGGGGTGTGACAGAGCTGTGCCATCCATGGTGATAGGGTCCTTTGTCCTCTTTACGCAGGTACAAAGGCCTAACATGTACACCCCAGAACTCATGTGAATTGCACTTTGTGCCAGCCTTTCTACCTAAATCATTACTAGAATAAATTGGGTACAAGACACTTACAAACTATTAACACAGTAATAGTTAATTAATAGTTAGCATAATTTAATCAGCCCCTCTATTTTCCAGACAGGATCAGGCATAAGTCCCCTGACTATTGTTTATCTTTACTGATATGTCGATTTTTTTTCTTGTAGAGTGAATATTAGATGAAAAAATAAAGGATGAGTTAATAGATTTTTCAGTGAAGAAGTTTTATTAACATTATGGTGTAGCTGTTTTTATTTAAGTATATTCTCACAGGTGAATGCAGACATTTCTTCATAAAAACTTTCAGGTGGGGCACAACTACTTCAAACTGGTTTATCTCCAGTGACTTCATATTAATCTTCTGTCCCTGCTGAAGACTGGATATGCTAGTAAACTTTAACTTTCCCTGCAGTTTTGACATCATGGGTTGTCATCCCTTGAAAGGATTTGGCTACTTTGGCATAAGTAATTGGCCTAACAGCAATACCAAGAGTTGCTACGTGACTCAGACTTTACTTGCATTTAAACTTTTGTATATGTTAATAATATTATCTTTCTGCTCCTTTGAGGTGATGTGGTACAGTGCTTTTGCTTGGCCTCTCACTGGCCAGCAGAAAGGATACAAAATGATAAGAACAGAAGTTAAAAACGACCTTAATCACCAGTAAGTTTCTAAATTCTGCAGTTTAGCTTTTTACATATAAATTACACAAAGATAAAACTTTGTCTGACAGATAAACAGTATTCATACAGTGTCTTGAAAATGTGGAAGTCCACACATTGTATAGCAGATGTAAGAATATTTAGTTTGACTCCCATTACCATATGATTTTATTGCATTGCTTTACTGTCGTAGCAGTGTTCAGGCCTGGGTGGGGCACTTGACAACAGACAGGATGAGTCATGTTCTTTAGGAGCTTACTGGCTGACTTCAGGCAAAACTTGATAAGCAATTTAGCAGGGAAAGGGAGGAAGAAATAATAACGTTAGAACATGGGATTGAAGTGAAATGTAATGCACAAGCCAAAGAAACGGAATGGTTTTTTTCACAATTTAAACAACTAAAAGAAAAGAAGCTTGATTTAGATATCACAGAAGAAGTGTTTTTAAAATGACAGGGGCAACAATTAATTCAGGAAAAGATAACTGATGAAACAGAAAGATAAGTGGAAGTCACATTTTAGTTTTGAAGAGAAACAAGGATGCAAAACAAGGGAGGATCAAAAATGTGCCAAAAACAATGACACAGAAAGACAGCTTTAATGTTATGTGTACTATCCCAAAAAAGAAAGTCATATAGACATGTTGAGAGGCAAAAGATGCTGAATGTGGCAGATGTCTTTCAGATGGCTCAGAAGTAGAGTGATACAGTTGTAGAAGAGAACTAAGATCACGGACATCATGTAATTCCTCATCCTCTAAATAAGCACTGTGTTATACAGAGCGGAAGTTCCCCATATACAGTGCGATAAGCTGCTTAAGCCTTCCAGCAGCGCATTGAGGCAACAGGATTAAAAAGCTAAAACATAGGCCATCAGAAAAAAAATGGAAATTACATAGTCTGCAGAATTTTATTTTTTCTATATTGTTACCTTTGGTGCTGTGTAGCAAGCAGTAGAGTCTATTATACCCAGCTGAGCTGAAGGTATCTGCAGTGGTGTTCACATCATCAAATTAATCCAGTTGCATATTTGCAATACATTTAAACATTGAATCTAAAAAACCTCACCAATCCATTACCCCTCTATCAGAAATTAAATTAAAAATTCCAGCTTTAATCAAGTTTTACTTACCAAACCAAACCCAAAGTTCAGGACGTAATGAAAAATGTAAAGCTTTTGGCGCTGACTAAATCCATGAGGGATTTCTGCCTTGGGATGTTCATAATAGAATGCCATTGCCACAAAGACAGTCAAAACAGCAAGAAAAATTGCTAGGAGGAGTTCCATCTCACTGTACTGTTAGGAGCCAAATGGAAGAACCAGCTGTGGCTTCCTTCCCTCTGACTTTTAAAGTATTTCTGAAGGTAAAGGCACAGGATTAGCAATTCTCTTCATATGCCATCATCCAGCTTTTAAAAATGCTAATAAGAAGATGAAAACATGTGGCAGTCAAACCATACAATTAAACAGACAGTAACAATTAGTCGTGGGAGAGGCTTGCATAAGCAGGTTTTCATATTTGCAGCTAACATGTTTTGAGTCTGTGCCCATCACCATAGAACCAGTGCTTGATATATCATTTGTAGCGCCAGTGTTATGAGAAGACAAAAACTTGTTATGTCTCTCCTTATTTCTTGAGTACAGTCAAGTCTGTATTATTTCTGAGTTCCTGTGAGTTCCCATGGAACAGGATTTCTTAGTAATCATCTTCAGAGCTGCTCAGTTTCTTGATTTATTGTGCTTCCACACCTTACTTCTTCAGACTTTTAGTGAAAACAAGGTTTCAGTGTTGCAAACACATTTCATCATGTTTGATGACTGATTTTGTACACTGCCATGCCGTTGTGTCTTTGAGTCTAATGGAACCAGAAGCAGCTGCTGCCTGAAGTGTCAGTGCTTTGCATCTTGCTTGATCCTCCTTGATAGCTTTTCTCCAGCAGGTGAATGCCTGTACCAACTGTTATGATTGTTTGCTTTGTGTTTGTTTTTTTAACGGCCTCTTGGTTGAGCCTTACAGTACTGCAGTCTCTGTCTTCTCATGAGTATATTACATACAGGTGTCATTCCAGACAGAAATACAATTCCAGCTGATGAAAACTAGACTTGGACTTCATGGTTTCAGTGCTAGCAGCAATGACTAGACATCAGCAACCAGCTCTTTCCTGTATACTCTGCGGTGAGCTTTAGGATCTGTGCCTTCCTCTGGAACTAATGTGTTTTCAGTACACAAATCATTAGTGATAAGATTTAACCTGAAACAAAAAATCTGTAAAGCAAAGCTTTTTCAGTTCATACGATGTCACTTTTGGGAACAGTGTCTTTTTACCAGTCTGCTCAAACTGTGAAGGCAACAGATTCTCACTCTGAAAGACAGCAGTATGGGTAAAATGAGTGTGTAAAATTTTTCCTTAAATAAATAAAGAAAAAGAATTACAAGGGATGAGCTGACCTTGAGATGTATATTAAAATGAAACTAAACGCAGAGAACCGCAGAGCTTTAGAGTTCATAATCCATGACCTGCATAGGAAAAAAGACCTCAGACTTAATTCCTGACTTTAGAAACTGTTTATTAATTGTTTAGAATAAACAGGAAGGAACTTAATTTTCAAGTCTGGTGATACACTTTCTGAGAAGAAGTTGATTCTGTGTTCTGCTCTCTCTGCCCAAACTGTTTCTTCATTTTATCCAACAACTCTTTGCAGACTTTCATTTCCCAATGTCCCCGTTCCCTCTCCCTCCCTTGCCAGAAGGTTGTTTACATGGTAAGTATAAAATCAGGTTCCTTTTTTTTTATTCTTCCTTGTGGCACTTCATACAGTCACCCAGCTCGATAAGGCATGTTGGTGAAAGGCACATTGCGTGATGATTGGGACACTTTCTTGGGAAATGGAAGTGGTGAATTCAAACCTGTCAGGACTGAGGTATGTATACGGTTCAGCTTTCTTACAGCTCGGACAAGATCATTAGGAAATACTGTTACACAAAACATGTTTACAGCTCCCTTCTTTAGCATTTAATAAAGTAATTAATCAGCTTTGTGCTAAACTGTGCTGTCCCAATGAGTTAGGTGTGCTCTAAGTATACTTATCAGATTTGGCCCCTCTGGGAATCTAAGAAGTCTTCTGACACTTGTGACAGATCCTTTGTACTAAGGTTCTTACCACCTATTGTTCATCTGTTTTCTAAATCTTTTTGGTGCCAGTCCTTATGGTAGCCAGTTTACCAACAGCTGGTAGGTCTTGGACTCTTTTGGGCATGTTAACTAGGTCTAGGGATCACAGCTCCCCCACCAACCCCAGAGGCTCCACATGAAGACTGTATGTGCTGGAATCTGGTATCAGCTGTAGAAGAAACAAACTAATTGGTTCCTGAAATAATAAACTTTTCTTTTCTTTGGACATTGCAGGTACACAGAGTAATACTTAATGTTTTGTAAGCATAGACTCAGCAATTTACAAGCTTGCTTGAGTCCCAGGATGGAGAACCAGTCCCTAAATGATCTTTCAAATGTATGCTCTCTCCAGCTTCTGATTTTTTAACCTTATCTCTTGCTCCTGTGAGATAGACCAGAGGAATTGGCCCAAGGCCAAAATCCCACTTTCTTCTATCCCAGGAACTCCCTTTCTTATTAATTTCCAGTGAAGACCTAAATGTCAGTGCCTGAAATCTTGTCAATATTGGGCTGGCATCATTAAGCTTTTTCTCTGTTGTGTAGCTGCACATGCTAGGGGAAACAGAGACTGAGCCAGTTGCAACAGATATTAAATATTCCCTCACATGGTCTTCTGGCGGTCCCAAGAACTCTCTGCCTGTCTCTGAATCATAGTGCTTCTCCGGTGGCAACTAGGTACTCACCTGGTTAGACTCAGACGCACCAAGTGTGAATGGATGCCTGTACTTGTGCACTGGGAAACGTTCCCGAGAGAAGGTGCTGCTTCACCCAAGAAGCTCCTTTTGAGTTCTGCAAGAGCGTGAGAGCCATCTGGTGCTTGAAGTCTGAACCGGAAAACTGAACTAGGCAAGTCCTCGCCAACATACTCTGACTGCCGTTAGCTGTAAGCTTGTATGCAAAGCACTGACAAGATCTGTTAATGGCTTATTTTGTATGATAACTTGTGTGTGCTCACTTGTATCTACGTGCATTTCTCTGTATGCATAGTTCCTTGTGGAAGGACCTTGGTGTGCATAATTCTGTAGATGCACTGCAAGTTTGTCATTGACTTGAAAACTAATTCACACTTTGGAAACTATAAAATGTCTTCAAATGAACAAACATTCTATCTTAGCAATGCAAGACACAAAGCAGATCTGTAATTAATTAAAATAAATCAGAGGACAGGAAGTTCTATGGAGACAATTCGAATTTGCAACTTTCTAAATTTTAGAAAATATGCGAGTCGCTACTAAAAAAGGAATACATTGTTTCAGCACTTGCGATTCTCTGCTTGTCCATCTGCACTACCAGATGGGTATAACCCACTACCACTGGTTATAACCCTCAATACAGATTAAAACGCCTGTGTTCAAGAGAGCTAATAATTCTGCTGACATATTATAAAGATAAATTTATTAATATTTGTAGTAAATTAAGACCTACAACAGGACCGTGGAAAAATCTCAGAAGTAGATCAGTGTAGAGTTTGGACATTGGCCCATAAATGAGGCATAAGTCCAGAGATTGAATAATGAAAAGCAAACATGTATTGGATTGCTGAACTGACAAGGAGTTGTGGTGGTGCATTGCCCCCCACCTTCTCCTGGGCCACTCGTTGATCTCAGAAATTCCCATGAAACCCTGGCCTTGGTGTACTGAGTCTGACAGTTGAGCGCTCCTTGAATATATCAGAAAATCTGCATGGCTGAGGCTGGGAACATACTCCCACTGCTTGGCCCTGGCGCCATCTTATCTGAGTCGTAGATCAGTTGTAACAACACCGCAACCTTCAGAATTTTAGTCACTACCTCCTTGGACTCTGGCCAGGATGCAAATTTACAGATTCCTAGAGTCAATCACCTTGCGCACCTATAAATGGTGGTCCTGAATGAGACCCTTTGGGCTCTCCTGGACCGCAGCGGGTTGCGCCCAGCATCTCCCTCTGAGCGAAACGCTCCTCAGTGTTTGCAAAATCTTAAGTTTGCGATATTCGGAGGACCGTCACCAGCTGGCACAAGACCTGGGCTGCAATACTCCTCGAGGATCAACCCTTTGCCCGTTGAGAAATGCCAGGACATTTTACATGAGTATTTCACTGAACTCGAGGGGGATTTTTAACAGGTATGTCTTTGTATACTTACCCATCTTTGCATCCGTGTGCGTGTGCGTGTGTATTGATGGAAGTACCTGCTAGCAAATATAGTCTGCTAAAATCTTATGATTGCGAATGAACCTTAGACTGCTGCTAAACACATAAACTTTAGACATATACCATTGACCAAGTCGGGGACTAGGGGTAGGTCCAGCCGTGCTTACTCTGAACCTCGTGACTCAACAGGAGGCTCTCCTTACCCTTTTGTATCAGATATAAACTGTTGCCCAAGTCTGAGATCAAGATTAGATTCAGACAGGTCTTCTCTGAACCTCGTGACTCAATGGGAGGGTCTTCCTTAACCTTTTCATTCTTGGCCTCTGTATCAATCATCCCAACTCAGTTCTAACATGATACCCTGGCTTTGGCTGGGATAGAGGTAATTTTCTTGCTAGTAGCTGGCATAGTGCTGTGTTTTGGATTTAGTAAGAGAATAATGTTGATAACATGCTGATGTTTTACTTGTTGCTAAGTAGTGTTTACACCGTCCAAAGACTCCTCAGTTTCCCATGCTCTTTTCCTTTGTATGCTTCCTCCGTGTAGTAAGGGAAAGAGTGAACCTTGCCATCGAACTCTGCTAAGTCACGCTTTTATAAATTTCTATTAAAATAACTTTCAACAGTGATTCTTTGAATGGCTTCTAAACCACTCATGCATGACAGGAGTATAATACACGCTGCACTGAATGAGATGTGTGTAAAATAGTATGATCATATGTGATCATCTCGTAACTTAAAACATACAAAGTGCAATTGTGTGAACATCCTTAGTTCTGGCACTTCCAACCATCTCCGTACCTGCAAAGAATCATCAAAAAACAAAGCCTACTATAGAACATGCAAAGAAGAGCAATACATGAATAAAAATTATCTTAAATAAAGATAAGCCTAATGATTCTCACATGTTTGACTGAAGTTCATGAAGTCATACCCAAACTAACTCTAAGCCAGCTTGCTCATGTACAGATAACAGTACAGCCTTGGCAGAATAGGCATGGATTAACTGCTCAAATATCATCAAGCTTTTTGCATAGCTTTTACAGCTGATACCGACTCTGCTGGCCTAGCTTCAGCTACCAACATGTAAACTGGTAAGCCAACCTTAATCTTGAGATCAGAAACCAAAATGAATCCCCAATTTCACATCAGGTTGCATAACCAAAGCAAATCCTGTAATCCTCAAACAGTGGAACATTTGGAACTTTATCATGTTATTTACTTCTGGAAGAATTTTGTTCTTGAAGAATAAATTGCTAATACCTGCAATAGGAAAAATGAAACAAAATATCTGTTGTGTCAACAGAGCATGAAGAAATAATTTCATTTTTCTGAGAAGGACTGGAGAACAAGAATTCACAAGTAACAACTTGTTGCTCCAGAGGTTTATAACTGCTAACTTGTCACCACATTTAATTAATATGGTGACAACACAAAGAATTTAACCCACCATTTTCTTCCTACTCACAGTTTGTCTGGCAGAGAATGAAGATACACTTGTGTGTGCATAGATATTACAAGTGCAAGATGGTTGCATAACAATGACAAAATATTTTAGAATTCCTAGGCATTGTGTAGCCATCTATTTTGGCAGGCAATGGCAATTATCTTGGCATCTGTGTTTAGGAAAGGTGGATCTGTCCTAATAAGCAATGTAACAGTTGAGCTGAGATTTTTTTTTTCCTTCGTGTTTTGGATATACACAGAAATTATTTTGGCAGCTTCCATGCTGTTTACATACTTTCTCCCCAAATTCCAAGTAAACAAGTTGATTATTTATCTGATTACAAAAAGGCAAAAACCACTATCTCTGTCTTCCCTCAATACAGCCAAATGCTTCTCAGAAAGGAACTTTATAGAATATAGTTTAGAGGACAGTCAGTTATGTTTGTGTGGTACTCCCTCACTGCATCTGTGTTGCCAGTCTCGGATACTTACAGGTAGCCATCTCATACAGCTCACATTTCTGTACTTCCCTTGTGTCAGGCATTTCCCTTTAAAATCAGATTTGTAAGTACACCCAATTCCCTCCTTCAGATTTTACAACCAAGTCCAAAGCTACTGGTTGCCTGTACACATAATCTCATGATGATTATTACTCATCTCAGAAGTACTGAAAGTATCTTCAATCTCCAGAGGCATTGTGGGGGCATTTTATCTGTTCTGTGATGCTGATTTTGTGTGTATTATGTGGATATGTGTATGCACACTGCTGATTACTCATACATTGCAAGCTTTAAAATGTTTTTTGCTGCAGTGAGTTTTTATTCTTTGATATAAGAAGAGAACAAAAATTCTTACAACGTAAGAAGAGAACAAACAAGCATACCGATTAATGGGTTTTTAAAAAAAAAAAGATGAAAAATACATCATGTTCCCAAGTAATAGCAATTGAAAATTCAGCAGACCATGCTAATCTTAACATACTATTTCTTGCCTAGATTCTAATGTACAAATAGCTAGTAAATAGTTAATTGAAATAGACTTTGTCTGCATACCAGTTAACTGTATTCAAGAAAACATTTTAATAGCCTTTTATAAAGTTTACAGTGTGGTTCACCATTTTACTTGATGATGGAAAAGAGAAAATACCATAACCAAAAAATCCTAGTGCACAGTGGAAGCCTTCTTCCATGTGATACCAGGTCACTTTTACATTGTTGTCCTCTAATCGCTTCTTGTACAACAATCCGTCATCTCTGAGCACATCATGCTCACAGGTAATTATGCAAGTATCAGGTAGGTGGCAAACAACAGTATCTTCTGCTAACAGTGGGGAAAATCTTGTCTCAAACAGTTCTTTTGTTTCTTTATGGACTTGAGGTAAAAATGAAGTGGGTAACGGCGGTTTATAGCCCTGTTTAAATATCTCTGGAATAAGATCTGGATATATCCATTTCCTATACTTCAAATTCATCTTCTCGGGAACATGAGAACCTGCTAAAATAGCTTCCTTCATGGAGCAATCCTTTTTCAAGTACTTCAGAATGAAACGGACTGTATGTTCCCGGGACAAGAAGCCAACGAAAGCATTTTTCTGGTGAGATGGCAGATTAAAGTTCAATGCTTGGAGAAATGGATAGATCAGTACCTGGGCACGTATCTTTGGGATATCTCGTCTATTTACCAGTTCTTGGCAAACACTAGCAGTAAAAGTGCCCCCTACACTATCCCCACAAAGAATAATCCGATCAGAATCCACCCCATAGTTTTCTGCAGTCTTCAAAAAGTGTACAGTAGCAGTGAGACAGTCCAAAGTTTGGGCTGGATACTTATGCTCAGGAGATAAATGATACCTGAAGTGTACAAAAGACAGCAATTACTACAGATACATATATTTGTAAATTGCTTGAATGTGTCATCTTAAATGCACCCATGGATTATACATTTGCAAAAACTCACCAAAACCAGTATTACTTATTTAGTTTAAAGTTTTGCATGCTGAAGCAAACCTTCCTCTCCCATTTCTGTCAAAATATAGAGATCATTAATCATTGAGGTTTATTCTCGCGTAATTTAAGAGCATGAGGGCTTGAGTGGTGCAGTTCAATCACCGACATGATGCAAAACCACACATTTACTCAATTCCTGATCTGAGTGCACCTGCCTGGGAATGAAAGTTCATGCCAGCAGGGAAGTCTGCAGTTCTTTCATTTGGGCTGACCTTGCATGGATGTATAGTATGAGTCAATCATGCTTACCCACAAGAACCAGCCAAGTTCTGGCTCCTGAGCTTTTTACACTGGGGACACTGATTATTGTATTATTTTATATTAATACAGTATTGTATCTTGTTATTACATTTTAATATAAAAAGAATAATTTAATAATATATTATATTATAAACCATCATACAGTAAATGTACTGTGGTGACAAAATAGCTTCCTGTAGACAATCCTTTCATTTATTTTATTAATTGGAACAAGTGAATTACAGAGGAGTGATGTTAAAGTAACAATCTCTTTGTTTATTTCTTAACTAACAACTTACTTTCATATGACGAAAAGCAAGGCAGGCATAACAGTCAGACACCCAGTCAAGTTAAAGTGTTGTAATTTGATTCCAGTGACATACAAGAGTACGTTGAAACTACATTTTAAACAGCCATGGTTCTTTATTCTCAGTATTCGTGGTCTTAGGGCTTTCTGGATGTCCTGGTTTCGTCTGGGATAAAGTTAATTTTCTTCCTAGTAATTGGTATAGTGCTGTGTTTTGGATTTAGGATGAGAATAATGTTGATAACACCCTGATGTTTTAGTTGTTGCTAAGTAGTGTTTAATAGTCAAGGACTTTTCAGCTCTGCCAGGTGCACAAGAAGCTGGGAGGGAGCATAGCCAGGACAGCTAACTCAAACTGGCCAATGGGGTATTCCATACTATATGATGTCATGTTCAGCATATAAAGCTGGGGGAAGAAGAAGGAAGGGGGGGACATTTGGAGTGATGGCATTTGTCTTCCCAAGTAACCGTTACGCATGATGGAGCCCTGCTTTCCTGGGGATGGCTGAACACCTGCCTGCCCATGGGAAGTAGTAAATTAATTTCTTGTTTTGCTTTGCTTGCGTGTGTGGCTTTTGCTTTGCCTATTAAACTCTCTTTCTCTCAACCCACAAGTTTTCTCACTTTCACCCTTCCGATTCTCTCCCTCATCCCACTGGGGGGGAGTGAGCAAGTGGCTGGGTGGGGCTTAGTTGCTGGCTGGGGTTAAACCACAACACTGAAGAAGATTAAGTTTAATAAGGAAAAGATAAATACTACAAAGGTAATAGTGCAGGCATTCTCTCTTAACCCTTCACTGTTTGCTGAGGCACGCTGCTTCTGCTTTTCTGTTTTTTCACTATTCTGTGAAATTAATTCAATGTATTCATAAAGTAAACATCCCAATAACCAGGGAATGAAAGGGTATCAATATCTTATTTCAGAGTCACTTTAAGCACATCATGACTTACCCAGACGAGATATGGAATATGTAATTCATTCTCAAAAGCAATTCCTCCCAACTTAATAAAATTCTTTAGTAATGAATTTTTTCTTGGAAGAATTTGTTGGAAACTAAAGTTTCTTCATACCATCAGCTATTTTCCATAAGCAAAACATCTTTAAAATGGAGCAGTGGTCCATGTAGTTTTAAAAAAAAATTAAATTTTAGACTTACTATTTACTCTTTAAAATCATGCCCAAAGCCCCCTAATTGTTAAAATCTGAAATTGGGAAAACAGCTTATAATTCCTTATTATTGAACAAAGGCAATGATTTTTATGGTGATAATGATGTAAAACAAAAAAATCTCTTTGTTCTTCTGAAAATAGCTGGCATACATACTACTTTTGTAACTTTATAAACCTGTATCAGATATTTCTCATTGTCATTTCATGGCACATGCTTGCTCACACATATCAACAACATAGGCGCAGACAACACTAGAGCCCAGTTTCTTTTCTTATATTCAAAGAAATGTAAGTATAGAATGGGCATTATTCAGGGGGGTGGGGAAAGTAGGGGGGGAAGCAGCGGAACTATCTAATTTTGGGAGTAACATTGGGTGGAGCTCACTTACCCAACAGACACAACCACTGAATCAGATTTTCTGGCTATGTACCGGCATATTCTTTCATGACTTCCTGAAGAACAGATGTTGTTAATGTAATTAATATCTTAGAATACTTGAAGCAATATCATCGCTTATTTTTTTATGACATATTGCCATGATTGCTTATTTAGTGAGCTACCCAAATTTTCTCTAGGATAAAAATAATCTAGAGTTTTGATCATCAGGACACACTGTAAAGTTCATACATTTAGGGGGATTGTTGATCTGTAAGGAAAACAAGGATTTATTATTATTATTATTATGATTATTACTATTAGACAAGGGGCAATGGTTTTAAACTGAGAGAGTTTAATCAATTAGATTGGACACAAGGAGGACATTTTTTATGATGAGGGTGGTGAGACAATAGAACAGGTTGTCCAGAACAGGATCATTGCCCCATCATTGGAAGTGTTCAAGGCCAGGTTGGATGGGATTTTGAACAACCTGATCTAGTGAAAGATGTCCCTGCCCATGGCAGAGGAGTTGGACTAGATGATCTTTAAGATCCCTTCTGACCCAAACCATTCTATGATTATTATGCACAACTGCTTAGAGTGGTTGTAAGGGATAAAATAGCTTGAGATCTTTGTAAAAGCTTATTACATTGTTTTAAGTAACTGTGAGTCTGACACCGACTTAGGTGTGTCATACCATTTTGCTGTGGAAATGCTAATTGTAGCACTATAGCTAAGTCTAAATGAATTTTTTATTTGAAGCAGACTGTTTTCTGAAGAATGAAGGGTGCAGATGGTATGCCCCCTGTGAAATCAGTATGTTTCTGTGTGGCTAATTCAGGCAGAAATCTAAGGTATCCAAATGGTCTTATAGTAAATTGTCTATTTATATAATTATTTCCTGGTAAGGTTGTGGGCAGAAATATGCCTCTTTTAATGTATTTAAAGATACATTGAGTTTTCCTTCAACCTTAATTCTGAATTTGCTGCATTTAGAAGATTTGGTTTACAGGTATTTGCTCAATTATGTGTTCTTTCAATTACAGAATTCTAACACCATTTAATATGTGTGCATGTCTACTGCCTGTAGAAACAGTATCTTTTAGAACTTTTAAAATTACACGTTTGCAATTATCTGCTTTCTCTAATAAATTAAACTGGAAAAAAAAGACAACATAACTAACATACATGGGTCATGGACACACATTTAAAAATGGCTGCTATAGGCCACTTGAATTGCCATGAACACTGTTTATAGAAGTCCCAGTAAATATGCTGCAGTTAGGGATCAAAGGGAGGAATGCAGGTGTTAATAATGTCAGGTTTTCAAACAAAAGAAGAATTTATTTCTTTAGCAGCACCACTTATTGTAAGGAATATATATGCTATAAAGAGTGCTATATCCTATAAAAATAATTTAGATACTAAATAAGGGCAGATTAGAGAGTTTTAAAAGTAAAAATAAACATTAAGTGCTTTCTATCTGTCAATCTCTCAAACTAAGCTTCAGTCACTTCTTAGGTTCAGGAGAGTTTTTAAAAACATATTGTTAACAATTCTAAATAATCATATTTTCTCTTTCAGTTCCTTACTGATGCTTCCGAATATCCCGCATCCTCCATGGAAGAAGATGACTCCTCTCCTTTTGCTTGCAGATGGTACTCTTGGGAGGTAAATCCTCACTGGCACCTCATCAAAATGCAGATCCTTTATGAAGAGCTTTGAATCCCTGCATGCCGGCAGTCCATCAACAATCAACCTCATAAGTATATGCTCCTCAAAGATACCCAAACTTTCTAAGTTCTTTGCCTAGATAGATATAACAGGAAAAAAGAGAAATTAGTATAGGGAATTCAAGTCTTCCCACTCTGTAAAGGCCACTGGCTACCTTTTTCTATACTATATTTAGGATAATTGTATTGGTTATTTGCTACTTTATAGGTTTACCACAAATAACGCTAGTGGCTTTGTGATTTCAGTTATGAAAGTGAAAATGTACATCTTCATGATTTGAGGTACCATTATTTCTGGAAGAATGTTGTAATACTTGTTCCATGAAATGTATTATATAAATATCTTCTAATTTCTGTGATCTGGATTTACCACAAGTAACATCAGGCATTTGCTTAGGTATGTTAGGAGTCATGAGGCCTGAGGCTCCTTTTCTAATCAGTGAAGAGAAAAAGGCATTTCTTGAGTTCCAATTTCAGGTGTGTTAAATCATGCTCTGGAGATATCTGTTCATCTCCATAGATTATAAAGGGAGGCTGTGTAGTTCAGATGCCTCAGTTAAAGTATTTAAGGTTAGGTGAGATGAAAATGTCCCTAGCATGACAGCATTTAGCATACAGGGAGAAAAAGCCTCATGCCAGTTTGTGTGCAAGATTCGGTAACTTACTGGTCGTGGGTCATCTCCATGCCACAAGGTCAGTGAGAACAAGCTTTAAGAAAATCATTAGTGCCTATAATCAATAATGAAGGGCTGCTGGCCTAAATGAAGAACTGATGAAAATAGTTCTGAATCTTATCTCCTTCTCCATCAGTGAAACTGTTGCCTTTATCAAGATCTCACAGGTATTCATGAAATGGTTCTGCAGTCAGTTTCTTACATCTAATTGGGAAAAACAAATATTCTGAAGGGGAGGTTTGTTAAATGTAGCAAAACATTTTCTTATCCAAGGCGAGTCAACTGCTGGTAATTAAGATAGCCTGAAGATCACACTGGAATCCTCCTTTATTTTGAACACGTGTTGTAATGGATGCATTTCCTGCTAGGGACAACATTCCCCTTCCCATTAAATGGTGACTTAATTGCCTTTAAGGACTATTATAATCAATTCTTCTGGAATTATTATAATCATCACAAGCAATTTGCAAATTGTATTGTTCTCTTCTCAGCAACAGAAATCTCCATGTACACTGCTGTATCAATGCCTTATAAACGAATGGCCAGATATGCTTTTGTAAGTTGTTCTTTCCAGCCTTGTGTATCTGGCCTTTAATTTAGATCTACTCTGTCTATCTCAGAGACAACGCAAATATTGGCCTTAAATAGTAATTTTGCTGTGAAAGAATGCCAAAGTAAGACAAAGAGGCAGAACTTTCTTAAACGCATGATCCCAGCTACCATGTACATATGAAGCCAAATCTCATGTAGTTCAAGTGTGTTGCAACTCAGTTCCTCCCCAAGGCCTTTCTCAAATAGCATAGACTCTTTCTTCCTAATAATCTAGACCAGGCTGCAATAAACAACTTGGGTGAGGAGTAATAAAAGAAACCACCATGAGCCATGTAAAAGAGAGAAAATAATTTAGAAACAAAGATGGGAACCTAGAGATGATCTGGAGTTTTTTCATAACACTCTGTGCCTCAACTGCCAGCAGTGCTTGGGGTGCTTTAAGTCCCAGTTCCTAGAGACAAATGGATAGATATAGTTCTTCTCTTACATTTAAAACCACACATTTTTAGGTATCATGGCAAAGGGGAAAATGAGCCAAGGCAATCGTGGTAGAAACCACAGAATCAATATAACCTTCCCCAAATAGCAATTTTCAAAAACTCTCATGATTCTCAAGTCAGTCTTTTTGTCAGAGTTATGATTTTGGAATGGTTGAAGTTGGCAGGATTGCCATACCGTGTTTATTTAATCTCATCTGTACTTTCTAACATCCCTGAGTTTTTACAGAGCTTTCAGATAACAGATAGTAATATATATGATAAACTTGGTATCAGAGCATTCTATCTAAATATCCTCTTTCCTTTCCTTATCTTAGGAGCTCCTGACATCACAGAGGCATCTTCAAATTCAGGGAAAACACTGTCATGAAGGAGAATGGGGAATTTGGTATGTATTCTGTTGAAAAACTTCTTGATCAATAATTACAAACTACTTCAGAACCAATAACAATACACTCAAAAAATAAAAGGTATGAATATTCCTAGACAGATGTGATAGTGTGTGTAGGTGAAGTATATTATATAAGCCAGGTTCTAAAATGTGTATATGTGTAAGAGAAAGCGGATCCAGATCAGCACTTCACCATACCTTTTCTTGTGAAATAGTATCTTTGAAAAGCTATTTGCTGGAACACCTAAAATCTAGCACAAACTGGCTTTGTATGTGGAAGATCATGTGGGGACCAGAATTCTACTTTAAAAATAATTATGAAATCACATACCAACTAGCAAAAAACACTCAATTTGAGCTTCATGGACTTTAAGACTACATTAGACAGTCTTTCTGTCAGTCACTTTGAGGTGTTATGTTTTGCCAGATGAAATAATTGTTGTCAAAGCTTTATATCACAGTGCAACATGCACAGTAATATATATAACATAAAAATGCAGATCTGTATGAACAGATTAAAACAAAAGCCAGGATGTGAGCTAGGAGGCTTTCTCGCATCTCTTCCATTTGGGATTGTCATTGATGTCTTTATGACAGAATATGTGGATAGATGCAGCCGGAGCATCGTACGTAGGACACCTATGCTGTAGAAGGTACACATTTAACGGCTGATGCAGCTTTTCTAAGACATATTGCAAGTAAGGTGGAAGAAAAGAGGAAAAGACTGTCCTGCATTGCAGAAAAAAGAGGTCTTTACTGCAACATACAGTACAAACAGACACATCACTGGCACAGAAGAGCAGCATTCATCAGAATGGGCAAGATATGTTCACTGCATGTGTGCAATGCACAAAGCATCATGCACTTTATAAGAAACCTGTGAATTCCTCACTATGAGGGCTACTTCTATGAGTATAAATATGAACCTAGAAATTCACCAAAAGTACCAACAGATGTCTAAAGGTTTTTGAAAGAAAATTTGGTATTGAATGGATTCAATACATAGCAAATGGTGAAATGCATCTTTAAAACTATCCAGAAAAAGGAAGCTGAAATTTCTGGAACATATTATCAATGAAGATAGAATACATAATAGAATACAGAAGGTGTAAAAGCAGGTAAAAAGAATCATCTGAAAGAATCTTTTCATCCAACCAAGTATAGAAACATAGAGAA
>VZTQ01013655.1:9728-32328 GCA_013400755.1 Pelecanoides urinatrix
CTTTTTTTTTTCTTTTTTTCTTTTTTTCTCTTTTAATTTATTTTATTCTGACAGTCCCATATGGAGTGTGCGGATATAACCAGATATATCATCCTTTTTGAATTACAAGCTAGCAGATTAAAAGAATGGAAATAGTTTTCCTGGTAGAGAAAACACCATTCCTGTTTTCAGGCCACTTCTGGAAAATTGTTCTACAATTTTAGGTTATCAAACTTGATATAAAGTTGTCATGGTTTAACCCCAACCAGCAACTAAACACCATGCAGACACTCGCTCACACACACACACACACACACACACACGCGCGCGCCACTCCAGGAGGATGGGGAAGAGAATTGGGAGGGCACAAGTCGGAAAACTCGCAGGTGGAGATAAAGACAGTTTAATAATTGAAATAAAACAAAGTAGAACAGTAATAATAACAATTATAACAACATCAGTAGCAGAATATACAAAGCAGGCAATGCACAATGCAACTGCTCACCTACCTGCTGACCACGTGTCGTGAATGGGAGGCGACCCCCCCCGCCCCCAGGTTTTTATACTGAGCATGATGTCACATGGTATAAAATACCCTATTGGCCAGCTGGGTCAACCGCCCTGGCTATGCTTCCTCCCGAGACCTGCCTTCCCCTGCACTTGGCAGGACATGGAAGGCCAAAAAAAACCAGTCCCTAGTGCAAGCACCAGCCAGCAATAACCAAAGCATCAATGGGTCATCAACACTNTTTATTTTATTCTGACAGTCCCATATGGAGTGTGCGGATATAACCAGATATATCATCCTTTTTGAATTACAAGCTAGCAGATTAAAAGAATGGAAATAGTTTTCCTGGTAGAGAAAACACCATTCCTGTTTTCAGGCCACTTCTGGAAAATTGTTCTACAATTTTAGGTTATCAAACTTGATATAAAGTTGTCATGGTTTAACCCNTAGAACTTGGAAAATGACAAATTTAAACCCAAGACATTTATAAACTGATTAATCAAGAAACAGGATTTTAATGAAGCATGATTGTTGGTATGAGAAGAGAACAATTTATTAAAGCATAGAGAGCATGTCTATCGTGGGACAGAAGTATGTCAGGCTTTATTTAACACTTTATCACCAGACATTAACTCAAAAACATCCTCACAATTTACCAGCATTTAATTTACACCAGAGTTTGATATTGACCAAATTGGCTCAAGTGCATGTGACACTTAGTTGAACTGGTGACATCCTGAGTGTTTATGTACCTAATATGTGTCTTATGCCTCGACTGTGATAAAACATCCTCTATTTATATGGATCAGATATAAATACCATAAAGAAATCTAAAAAAAAAATCATACAGTAATAACTTGTAAAGCTCCTAATTGACTAGAAAACCTTTTCAGGATACTCTTACCTGGCTGTCTGGAAGAGAAAGCTTGAGAGAACTGATCTCTGCCAGTTCTTGCATTCTCACAGCTTTTAGTTTCAAAGACCTGTCAAAAGCTTTTGGACCGCTATGATCAAATGTCACTCCACTGTCTCTCTGCAACAAGTTTAGGATCTATGAGGAGTGGAGTATGCGGCAGTGCAGAGTGACTAACCCTCAGGATTGCCAGTCCTGTTTTGGGACCAGCACTGATGCTACAGTGGTTACAGGATTTTTTGCCTGTGAAAATCCAACATAAATCCCAGGTAATTTTTGAGGCAGTGTGCTGAGAGGTAAGAGCTGGAATCTGAAAATTATTGTACTTGAATAAAATCACTTCAGTCCAGCTGAGAACACAAGAATTTAAATGCTGATCTTGTATTGCTGTTCTAAGTACCTGGGCACGTTTTCTCTCAAGTAGAAGATGAAAAAATTTACTTAAAAGTCATGAAAAGTTTATACCATGAAATAAGGGGAAAAAAATCCAAGTGATCAAAAGAAAATTAATAATAAAGAAAAAGTTTCTCTAATATATATTTTGATATGAATGTTTTAAAAATATGCATATTTAGGCTTTCTTAATTCAAGAGCATCTTCTCAGTTCTTCTTTTTAAGTTGTCTTAGTCATATAATTCTTGTATATTGTGCGATAGTGTGTAGAAATGCAGATATTGAAATCTTGATCCAGAAGTGGAATGTAAGCTGTTCTTTTTGTAAAGAGTAAATGTACATTATTCCTGGTTTGTTATGGAGATCTGTTCTTATAGTTTTTTTCATCCATGTTTGTTTTCATATGCTTTTTAGATGCAGTCAGTAATGAATGTCTCAGAGTAAGTCTGGTTTCCTATGGTAAATAATTTCCTGTTATGTAGATCCTCATAACAACTGCTTTGCATCAGTTCATTAATTTATAGCTGTATTTATTTAAAAAGAAACACTCTATATGGTGACAGTTCGAATTAACTTATTTAGGATTATTTAAAATTTATATTCAGTTTAACACTATTATCACAAATATGTATGGTATTGAAATTGTCATGCTGACTCATAGCCAGGATTGTCTAGTTTTGTATTCTGTCTGAGAGATTAGGGTGCATCAATAGACAATGAACAAACTGAACAAATAAGAAACGAAACAATCCACATTCCACTTGTTCATTTTAGGCATACCTACCTGATTTCATCAACATCTCTAGAAGACAAATTAAAGACTTTTTTTTTTTTTTAAGTTTAAAATGTCCAGACACAGTTCAGTATAATTTTATCTCTTTTTGAACATTATTTCTGAAGATTTATACTGTGTGTAGCATACTACTGATATGTGCATTTTGCATGAAGTTACATTTGGAGAAATGGATTGGGATGAGATTGTAGGAGACATTCATGTTGTCATTCCACTATTCTCCCCTGCACCCTTTCCCTTTCCTGAGGGCTGTGAAAAAACTCTCCCTTTGAGTCAAACAGAAGTTAGTTCATGCATATACAACATGTGGGGTTCTGTCTACTAGTCGCACAAACTCCTTTTGTTACACAAGGTAATAGTCCATATTGAAGAGCAAATACTGGTTGTTGCATAGCCTCATATACCCCATGATGATATGCATGTTCGTGTACCCATGCCTATTATAGGCTGGGGAGAGATTGTTGTCATTCAGTATGGCTAATCCTCCTCAGGTTCAATTCCTGATAAAGAAAAAAGTCAATCTTAAAAATTGATTGGGGGGCAGGGAGGAGGCAATGAAAAAAATTGATGTTTTCACTAATCAGTTTCTAGATTATGATGATGATTTCTGTTCAAAATATCTATGTTAGATATATTGTGTTAGATATATTATGGTTTGTAATTGCCATGAGCCATCTTACATGGGAGCACTTGGAGAAAATTCTGATGATTAGAGTGAGTTTTGCTAGTAGCTTCATTCTTGACAAATGAATATTTCTTAATTGTTTGAAGCCTTTTACACGTTCCATGGTTTCAAAAGTTTGGTTGTACCTATAAAGAATGTAAAGCACCCTCTAACACTGTTTATGAAGCTATTTTTTTGTGTGTGTAGTTCAACCCTTCACTCTTGAACAGTTTAGATAGATATATTATTTATCTGTCATTGGTTTTTTAAATTATATATAAATAGAAGATATATCATGGCAGAGACTCTAATTGCACTGGTGGCAAGCAGTAATAGAATAGTTACCATATGAGTTGTTACAGGCAATTTCACAATAACTCCTGATAACACTATTTTCTCTAATCCATAAAATGGAGTTACAAGTAGAAAATTTGTATTGGGGAGACAAACAGAAGATTGTTGCTGATGTTCCTTCCATACTTCACTCCCACTGTATCCTACTTATCAGTAAACAGAACCAATTACATTATTATCAGAAAACCTGAGATGAAAAAATATGTAGCTTTTATGTACACATTTATAGTCATTTCATGGTAATTTGTACAAGATCAAGAAATATGCACCTCCATATGATATCTTTTATCATTAGTTTGGTTAGATTAAAAAGGTTGCAATCATCTCTGTTTTTCATGGAGCCTTCACTGGGGGAGGGACACTAGCACACAGAAGGCAAGACCTATTTCCAACTTAGTAAGAAGCCCATTAAGAGGGTGGTATTTAAGTTCATCAGATAATGCCAGTTGAATGCTCTAAAGATGAAAACAAAGAGTGTAGCTGTGTTTTTCCAGATACTGGGATACCGGAAAAGATATGGGAAATTACTATCATACATATTTTTCCTCCTCTGGCTGCATGTCGTGATTTTATTCTTACACAGAGCAGACAGAAAAGTCATTCCCATCAGGATGATAATTAGTATCGCAAAATGGTCTTCCTAATGAGACTTATACAAGAGAAACCAGATATCTTCACTCCATCTGGGGATCACTGCACCTCTGTGGTATTGCTACTGTGAATGCACCTGCTGTTGAAAAGAGCAGTAATAATTTTTATGCAGTAGGTACAGTATCTACTATTCCATACTGCTCGCTTCTGTAATTCTCCCACTCACTTCTGTAATTCTAAACAATGAAGACTGGTTGCTTAGAAGTTAGGTAACTAGCAGGTGTTGTGTTTGCAGGTGTGTAGAATTGTATCTAGTATAAATCATGTATCCTGGAAGCATTGTTGGACTCTAGTGAAGAGTAACCTTGGAAAAGAGAACCATAAACAAACGTGATCCAGACATGGCACAAAGACAAACCTTGACCTTATAAGGAAAGAAAGGAACGGGTTCATGAAAAGTTCACTACCCTGCCGACCACCAGAGATGACCCGAGACCCTCAAGGAGACCCTAAAGGCTTTAGTGCGCATGTGTCTAGGATGATGTTATATTATAATTAGTTCTCGAAAATTTAATGAGTATGTAAAAGAGAAACTTAAAATATGAGAAGCATGGATATAAACAGAAAGATGATTAGACCAGGTGTGCTTGATTTGTGGCAAGTCCACAGAGCACCCAGGCCTGAATAAAACAATATCTCTCCTGAGAGTGTGGAATTGGTTACTTGCACGCCAGGCACGAATCCGGACAACAATTTTAGGACAACAAGCTCAGCTGTATACTGTGCTAGCAATTGGGAAACATCCCAATATCCATCTACTTTCCTATCCTGCTTGATCAGGCACTTGACTTTAGTGTAGAATTTTATCTTCAGTGCAGGTCAGCTGTATCTTACAGCAGCAAACAGCGTTTAAATATTCGTTGCTGCATCTAATGAAATGCTATGTCATTGCCAGAGTTTTGTACCGGCTATAATCTCTCTCAGGCCTTATGCGCATTCAGGTACTGCAGCAAGAGAGCTCTTCAGAGCTAATGCTGCCTCAGCTGTTCCAAAAGCAGCTGTAAGGCTGCTGGTACAGACTCCTTAGCCTCCACCAGCCTCCAAAATATCTATCAACGGCTCAATTAGCACTGGTGCAGCTGAACTGGTGATAAGACCAATGGGAATATTTGTGCTAAATATCCAACATGTAGACAAAGTTTAGTCTGTCTTAGAGATGTAAATGAATGCAGTGTTAGCAGCACTGGCATGGGAGTCAGGGACATGGGTACTTTTTTTTGCCCCGAGGCAACAGAATTGTGCTAAGAACAACGGGATTCATGTATTCCTTGGGGAAATTTCAGACCCCAGTGAAGAAAGGCTCATAGACAGACTGAACTTGTGTCCAATAGAGAAAGAAAAGCCACAGAGCCCATCTGTGGAACTGAGAATGTTGTTGCAATGAATCCCACAGCAAGTAATAAAATGGGTTTAAAGTGATTCTGAATTTGGTATTTACTATTGATCTGTGTCCAGAGCAAATATGCTGAAAGTCATACCAATATTGATGTTAGGATATTTTCTAATACTGAGTTTTGATTATGCCTAGAGCCAGGCTATAATCAGAAAATATTTTAATGAGTTATGTAAACCACATGTTTTTTACTTTGTTAGCATCTCTCCTCATTCTATCATGCTTATTAGAAAAGGATTATACAGCTCAGATAAACCATGCTTTTATAGGCACAACAGGTATACACATCTGGTACAGGATTGTTTTTTTTTTTATTCAATAAATATACTGGCCAATAGGATAAAAGAGCAATCTCAGGCTGGCATTGTTATCCACACTAAGTTATACATAGAACAGGAAGAACTAGAATAGCCTCAGGTACAAGAAATGGGTATTTTACAACTCAATACTTTAGTAGTCAGTAGTAAGTAATAAGGAGTGTTATGGCAAAAGCCTGGAGAGAAATTTGGAAAGATACAGAATAAAATATATTTGGAGAGGAAAAATATCCTTCAGCTTAAAATAAAAATAAACATTTTACTGTTTGTACTTCACATAGCAGATTTTTTTTTTTTTCCCTGTTATAAGGTCTGAAGAGGGTGTCAGGTTTAGCTGTATCCATATTTTGTATTCATGGCCCAGAAGATCTGAGATAACATTCTTTCCCTGGGCAGTAGAGTGACTAAACTGATTTGTCCTCCTTGAAGCATTGAACTGATTTGATTCAGAATATCCTGAAGCAATTCCTGGGAACAGTATAATTTCACATTGTCCCTTACTATAGGTTGCAGCTTCATGGAACATCATTTTTCATTTTTGCGCATTGCATTTACCAGGAAACAGGAGAAGTACAGAAAATTCTTAGTGGCTACCTTTTTTTGTGGTGTTCCTATCTACTGTGCTTCATCACTAATGCAAACAGCTCATACAAAGCATGCATTTCCTTTTGCAAAGTTGTATGCACTTCTGAGCACCGCTAATCTTTCGTTTACAACCACCAGAACAAGCCAGCAACAGAATGGTGGCTAAATTAAAACTAACAAGACAAAATTGTGAATATAACCTGCAGTTGAACCTCAGAATGAACCTTCAGGAAGGTGTTTACTTTTAAATCCTGCAAGCAAAACTGCGGGGTTCTTTTTACAAATGAAATTTTAGAGAGTTTGGATAGCCCTTGCATCCATGACAATTAGTGCACAGCCAAAATCCTGGAACAGAAAATCCTTGCAGGTAGCCTGCTTAGGAAGAAAAAGGTTGATGATAATGAAATACTTTGTACCATACAGTAGGGAAAGTTCTTGTCAAATGATGGAATTTAAAGCAGGCACGGGGAGGACAAGCATTTTTTAGCACACAGTTCAACAATGTAGTTATAGCAGCATTGCTTCAGTCTGTAGAGATGGTGCAGAATAAATTTCTGTATTGTCAATACAAAGATGAAAGATGCAAGTAAGTGACATTAAGTTCTGGGCATTACATCAATATTTTAGGAAAAAGGCCAAATTAATGCTAGAAAACTACTGGTTGTAACCATTGGGATAGGTTTTGCTCTGTATTGCTTTTAGTCTGGTTGATGTTAGCTGGTTGGTTAGGAAGGTTTTTTTTTTAGAAACGAAGAAAAACCTGCATCTACCAAATTGAGTGAATCAAATTCAAACTTTGTCCCATTTTTCTCCCATTTCCAATAAGCATATATTTTCTTCAGTAGTTGGAATGTTGCAACTGAGTATGTGTTTTGTGTATATATATACACATTTGTGTGTATACATCAGTTAGAGAATCAGACAACATTTATAATAGGTGTGTTTAGAAGACCGATAAATTTGTCAGCTTTTAGACTTTAAAACAAATCTTTCTTCAATTAACGCTCTTTAAGAACATACTTCATGCTAATGATTCATTCCTACACAGCACCAGTAGCTCTCACTATATACACAGAACTGTTATACCCTAAATTACTGAGTGTACACCACCACAAAACACACTCACAAAAAATATGGAGGCGTACCCAGGCATATGGGTTGTGATCCCGGGTCCTGCTCCAGCCACTGGCACTGAACCCCTCACTTGCCTCACGCACCCTGGTGCCTCCCAGTATCTAGTTTTTGGGACACACACTGTTCCCGCCTCACTGGCTGGGGTTGAGATCTCACTCGCTCCAGTAACTGACATCACAGGCCAGGCACACCTTCACCCCAAGACTAATTCCAGTTGCTGACTCCAAATCCACTCATGCCGGTCCCCAAACAGCTGTCACTTAGTCCTAGCATACACAGACACAGGACAGAGTGAGATTACAGAGAGATGTAGTTGAAAAAGGATTTAATAAGAAGATAGGATGGACTGAGGTGATGATGCAGGTCGCAGTCAGATGAGCATGCTGACTGACATATTTTACACTTGCCTAGCCCCTTTTATACCCGTTTCTGCCTACCTCCCCTTTGTTCCTCCCCAGTCCCCTTCTTCCTCACAGTCTTTCATCGGTTTGCACAGTCCCACTGGTCCCCCAACATCCCTGTCAGCTGGAAAGTCCCACTTTGCCTGCAGTTCCTTGGTAGCCCATCAGTTAGTGTGACTGACCAGGTTTGCTTCTTGTCTTTGTTATGTTTGCCTATCAGCTTTGTGCCTCTGTATATTTTGTTTATGGCTTCTCCCTTTTCCCTGCCATCCCATTTGACAAGGTCCTCGATCAGGTAATCCTTCTGAAATGAACATTCCTATGTTCCAGTACCCTTACCAGCGAGCACGAATGACCAGATCTGGTTCTTCTTACTGCCTCCCTTATTGTTTGTTGGTCAACTTTGTATCTCTGTATGTTCTTGCTTATGGCTTCCTCCTTTACTTATTTTCGCTTTTGCACTGAAAAGGTCCTTGGCCAGATACCCTTAAGGAAGCAGAGACCTCTGCTTCCATGTACCCTTACAGTGTTTAAAAGCCAACCAACCCACCACACACGCATCCTAGAGAATGAAATGGAGGTTGCCTTTATGGTATGGTGTTTTCAGGAGATGTAAAAGACCTGTTTTCCATTCCAGTGGTAATGATTTTACTTGGAACCACTCTGACAGCAAAAAGAGCTTTGAAGGATAGTTGAGGTCTAATGTTTAGGAAAGCTTTTGCATATCAGAAGGCAAGGTTTACACTGATGGTATGGTTTGGGAATAATTTTAATTTCAAATGTTATAAACAAGTGCAGTGGTTGCTGGTTATTTTTTATTTTATGTTTTTGTGTAGTTTTCTCTTTGTTTTTAAAATGAGAAACTTTGAGTCAAATATTTGCTTCCTACTAGTAAAGATTGGAATAATTTCTTGAATCTCGAGAATTTTCACAGGGAGGGAATGCTATTTTCTGTTAATCTCTGATCATTTCTGCTCAAATACATATTGCTGTAACAGCTGGTCCCCAGTACTACTTGTACAGCATGGGTCTGAGGATTTAAACACAAATGAAAAATCATTAGAAACCTGGCAATAAAAACTGAATATTTGAAGTCTGGAACATAAAGTTCACCAAGTCAGCCATTTTAATATGTGGTTTTGGGGTTTTTGCTACATGCTCTGAAGGTGCTTTCCTTACAATATAGTAGTATTGCTGACATTCTGATCACTTTGGGGGGGGGGGGGGGGGGGAGAAAAAAAAAAGGGGGGGGGGGTTTTTATCGGGAAAAGTTTTAGTAAGGAAAAGGCTTGATGATATTAAGACATGTAAGCAAGCCCGTTAACATTAATTAGAAAAGCCAAACTACACCATGGAAGATGGAGGAACTGGCTACTTTTGCTAACCTTCCAGAGGTTTTTGGATAAAAAGACCTCTTTTTAGTAAGAGTTCCTGCCTGTAATTTTCAGATTATCAGACTAACTGATTTATGCCTTCTCTTCAGAAGACAGTGTAGAGTCTGACATGTAAATGTAATAATCTTTCTATAATTTTTAACGTTTTCTCTGGTTTTCTGAACATCAGGGAATGATTTGGTCATAACTGATGAGTTGAAACATATCCTCTCTCAAGTAAAATACCTGAGAAGCTCATCACTGTGCATTTGGCACGTTGAGCTTCAGAGTAAATGTCAGATATAATGGCAATATTTTAGGTATGTGATTTCTTTTTCTGGAAAAATGGCACCTATGTTCTTTGTGTCATTAGCATTTGATAAGTAATGAATGTCCCTGGGCCTGAAAACACTGAATATCATTTTAATGTATATAATTAACTCACAATATGAATCAGAGAATAATTTTGTTTGGAAGGAACCTCCAGAGGTCACCTAGTTCAATCTCCTGGTCAGAGTGAGTTAAAGACTGCACAGGGCCCTGTCCAGTCCAGTTCTGAGTATTTTTCAAGGATGGAGATTTCACAGCCTCTGAGAAACCACTTCCTATATTTGACCACCCAGTAACACAGCTAGCTTGGAATGTGACATGTGTCTCCCTTACATTTCAATGGAAATGTGAGGTTTTTTAATTCATTTATCTTACAAGGTGCATCTTGAAATGCAGAAGAAGAAAATGACTAAAGGAATATCTTGAAGTTTATGAAGTCTTGAAGTTTAATATTATGAACATATTTTATTTAAAATTTTGCTGTTGCTAGCTGAGTTGAGGGTAACTCATTTTGTGGATGACGTTCATCATGAATATAAAGACTTTCTTACAAAAAGAAAAGAAACCATAGGCGTTTAAATGCAACACCATTTTAAAATGCCAAAGCTTGAACACCACTCTAAAAAAGAGGCAGTACTGGAAAGTTTATTTTTAAGTGTCTCTTTGCCCTCTCTCTGTTGTGACATTATATTGCAGACTAAGTACCCAGGTACATACATGGGAAGAGCTTAATACCAAAGAAAAAGATTCACAGATTCAGCAAGTAAAGCACTGGCTATTTTCTATACTAGCAAAACTGATTATAAGCACCTCAAGCAGGATGTAAGCTTTATTCTTTGAGAAGTAATTGCATTTTAGGTATGTTTTGCATGTTGCTTTCTGTTATCTATTGGATGATGCCATCCTCAGTAAACCTGTTTTTTAGGTGACTATGGATTATGTCCCTCAGAAAAAGTCAAGAGAAACCAAAGGTTCTTGTAGTTGGAGACTCTTGCTGGGAATATGATGATGTGGATATGAGCAAGAACTGAGGAGAGAAGGGGTTTTTGTATTTGTCTGCATGATGGAAATGTAAACTCCAGGTGTATTTCAGACATTTGTCAAATTAAGCTATGTTAAGAATTGTTTTTGAAATTACACCCAGTGGATTTAGCTCTGTTTTTTAACTATTTAGGTATCATGAATTTGGAAGATCTTTCAGTGATGAAATACTGTGACTAGGCTCTTGCTTGTTGGTATTTAACATGGCTAAAGACTAAAATACAGCCTAAAATATGTGTGCACATGAAGGAAAAACAGAGAATCATCGTATCTCTACTTTGGTTTATCCCAAAAGGGGTGTGGAAAGGTTTCTAGAAGAACTAGAAAAGACTCCATGTATGACATCAGTGACACATAAAAGATGGGGAGTAATCTTGCATAGGAATGGCACTCTTAGGTAGCTTCAAATGCAATAAATATCTCTGTAAAGATGTAGTTGTTTGCCATAGAGGTCACTGAATATCCACCAACATTTTTATGTTTTTTTTATGGCTATTCAACAGAAATTGTACTTTGTGGAAATTCCAGTTTTTCAATAATCTGTGAAATTATAACATGGAAAGAGTATCTCCCTCCACTTACCATTGAAAACATTTAAGGGATGGGAAAAGGGCAATAGACTAGGAAAAGCAATTTTATCTGTATTCTTTTTTTAACAGACTACATATTAAAAGGAAAATTAGCATCATTTTAAAGGTCAGAATATAGCTTGCTCACCATTCTTCTTTCCTATTTCTTTTCCTCAGTGTTATAATCATTGTAAGAACTTAAAATAAAACATAAACAGTCCAAAATTATTACATCTGCCAGCAGGTGGCACTACACAGTAAGACAGTGACATGGCTTGGAAACTTCAATTTAATTGTTTTCTTATAGTCTTTTGTTTTATTTTAAGTTAGAATGTTCTATGAAAGACAGGTCTTAGGTGCACAAAATATATAATCTAAGCATTTTAAAAATTTAAAAAATGTAAAGATTCATTCTTTAGAATCAAGACTTAGAAAAGGCAAATGTTAACAGGTTAATGCTAATCAACATTGTATTAATATCTCCATCTGTAAACATTTTTATCTCTCTTAGGATATTAAAAAAAATACACTTTAAATGTGGGTGTACTCTGAGGACAGTGTATAACAACAGCATTGTCCCACAGTTTAAGACAATTCTAAACTTGCATTCACACTGGAGGAAAGAATTTATATTACATCAAATTTAACAACAAAAAAGTAACTACACCAAAACTTATCCACTGAGGGATACTTTATATAAAGAATCAGAGCTAATCAATTCCTGATGTGGGCAGCTAGACATCCACAGAATGGCTGAGGTTGGAAGGTACCCCTGGAGATCATTTTTTCCAAACCTTTTGCTTAAAGCTAGAGCAGGTTGCTCAGGGCTGTGTCTGGTTGGGTTCTGCATGTCTCCAAAGGTGCAGGCTCCACAACCTCCCTGGGCAGCCTGTCCCAGTGTTTGACCACCCTCACCGTAAAGAAGCTATGCTTATATGGAATCACCTGTATTTCAATTTATGTCCATTGCCTCTTGTCCTGGCACTGGGCAACACTGAGAAGGTCTGCCTGTCTTCTCAACCCTGCCTCCCTTCCCCATAGGCATATGTATTATAATATTTCCCCTGTGAGCTTTCACTTCTGCAGGCTGGACAGTCCCAGCTCTCTCAACCTCTTCCAGGCCTCTAATCATAGTTCTCTGCTGGACTCATTCCACTGTATCCATGTCTCGCTGGCACTGGAGAGCCTCAGACTGGGCCCAGCACTCCAAATGTGTTTCACCAACCATGAGCAGAGGGGAAGGACCACCTCCATTGACCTGTTGATGACGTATTTCCTAATACAGTCCAGGAGGATGTTGGCTTTTTATGACACAAGGGTATATTGCCAGCTTATGGTCGGCTTGGTGTCCACGAAGATCTCCACCGCCCTTCTCTGCCAAACTGCCTTTTTTCTGCTGAACCCCCAGCCTGTATTTGTGCCTGAGGTTATTTGTCTCCCATGTGCAAGGCCTGGCATTTCCCTTTGTTGAACTTCGTGAGGTCCATCTCTGTCTATTTCTCCAGTATGTCAAGGTCCCTCTTAATGGCAGCACAAACATATGGTGTATCAACCACTCCTCCCAATTTTAGACTATCTGTAAACTTGCTAAGGATGTGCTCTCTCCCATTATCCAAGTCATTAATGAAGATGTTAAACAGTACTGGCTACAGTATTGAACTCTGAGTACACTGTTAGTTACTGGCCTCTTGCTGGTGTCTGTGTTGCTGATCCACAACCCTTTCACAGTTCAACTAGTTTTCAGTGCACCTCACTGTCCATTTATCTAGTCTGTACTTCATCATGTTGTCAGTAAGGATGTTGTGGGAAATAATGTCAAAAGCCTTGCTAAAGCCAAGATAAAACACATCCAGCCTTCTCCCCTGTGCACCAAGACTGTCTTTTCATTCAGAAGGTTGTCAGGTTTGTCAGGCATGACTTCCCCTTTATTATATCCATGCTGACTACTTATCATCACCTTCTCGTCCTTCATATGTTTGCAAATGATTTCAGCAATTATTTGCTCCATCACCTTCCTAGGAATTAAGGGGCGGCTCACTGGGCTGTAGCTCCCTGGATCTTCCTTCTTGTCCTTCCTAAAGATAGGAGTGACATTTGCTATTGTCAAGTCCTCAGGCATCTACCCCGATCACGACAATGTTTCAAAGATGATTGACAGTGGCCTTACAATGACCTTGGCCAGTTCCCTCGGCACTTGCAGCTGTATCTCATTAAGTCCCATTAACTTGCGTTAAGTCCAATTTGTTCAAATGTTCTCTAATCTGATCCTTCTCCACTGAGGGTCTTGCTCCAAATTTTTTCAAGGGTCTCAGGGGCCTGGGATTTTTGAAGGTAAGTTTTAGAAGTAAAGACTCATGCAAAGGAGGCATTGAGTACTTTGGCCTTTTCCATGTCCTTTGTCACCCTGCCCCATTCACCACAGGTTCACATTTTCTCTAGTCTTTCTTTTTTGATGATGTACTTGTAGAAGCCTTTCAGGTTGCCTCTTAATGTTCCTCATGAAATTCAGCCCCAGGCAGGATTTGGCTTTCCTAAATCCATCCCTGCATGCTCAGTTTATCTGTATTCTTCCTGGGCCACCTGTCCTTATTTCTACCTTTGGTATACTTCCTTTTCGTGTTTGAGTTTTGTCAGGAGCTCCTTGTTCATCCATGCAGACCTCCTGTCAATTTTGTTTGATTTCCAGCAAATTGGGATGGACAATTCCTGAGCTTGGAGAAGGTAATCCTTGAAAATCACTGAGCTCTCCTCGATGCCTCTTGTCCCCAGGCCCACATCCCATGGAACTCTTACAAGTAGGTTCCTGAAGAGGCCAAAGTTCTCTCACCTGAAATCCAGGGCTGTGATCCTATTTGTCTTATTCCCATTTCTCGGTACCCCAAACTCCAATATCTTGTGGTTGCTGCAGCCAAAACTGCCCTGACCTTCACATTCCTGACCAATTCTTCCTTACTGGTAAGTAAAAGGCACAGCAGAGCATCTTCCCTCATTGCCTCCCTTGTGTCAAGTGTTCCTAATGTTAAAATTACCATTGCTATTAAAAGAAAATTTGCTATTTGATTTAAACTTAGTGTGATTTTCTTGATTTTCTTTGTGCTTTCTGAAAACTAATGACGATGCTCTGAGCTGTTTGGTCCAATACAACACTGAAACTACTAGAAATAGATGAACTTGTTAACTGAACTGTTAAGCCATTCTTACTTGTGAGTGTCCTGAACATAAGGTTTTTCCATCTGCAGATGGGTGGTCTGTGCTGATGCTTGTTCAGTCTAGAGTTGTCTTTACTTCTTTGGTTCTCTCCAGGGCTGGAGGACTGGTATAAGTACAACTGACCAGTCTGAATTTGTATCCACAAATTTCCCTTGTCACTCTTAATGCTGAGTTTCATAGGATTAAAATCCATCTTCCCTAAAAGCTTTAAAGAATTCTTTGCATCCCTTGAAAATTTCTCAAAATGGCTAACATAATATATCAGATATTTTAACAAGCTGGACAGTTTGCCATGGTCTGCAAATATGCTTAGTTGGCAAAAAGCCTATGCTGCTGGTTTGTGATAATTTCACTAATAGTGGAACAACACAGGCATATTCAGAATTGTGTCAATCAGTGTTGAAACTAGTAATAGAAGAATGTAACCACAACAGTATATAGGAATGGTTCTCATCAATGAAAAAATGGTTTACTCCTTTATAGCGTATGCTACACTATCATCAAGTAGCCGTTCTCCATACAGCTATAGATAAGCTAAGCTTCACTGGTTATAATAAATGATACCTAAAGACAATTCTAACACTTCTATTTGTGATTGCTAACTTGATATAGAATAACAGATTCTTCGAATTTGCAAAGCCAGACCACAAATAATCTAGCTTCTTGTTTCCCATTTATAAGCACGTGGCATTTTAAATGTTTCCACAAAACAGCCTTCAGTTTATCTTTCTAAAGAAATTAAAACCAAAAATTAGTCTACAGGTTCTCCAGCAGCTTTTTGAACTTTCTTTGTTGTTTTTTTTTTCTCTCTTCTCTGCCTTCTCTCTTCTGTGTCTTTGCATTTTGACTGTTATAATGATTTTTGAAAACGTATTTGATATGTTCTGAGATAGAGGTCTAATTTAGCAACATTGAGATCACATGGATCAAACAGTTTTAAGTGGTCATTATTAATCTGCTAGTACAATTCATATACCGAATATATTAAATTTTTAAAGCTTACTCCCCATGACAAAATATACTAGCTCAATTTATTTAATTGCAGTTTTAATTAGAGTTTGCTTGAACCTGGCCTGGCAGTAAAGGCAAAAGTTTAAGCTAACAAAGTTTTTAATGAGTGAAAAGTAGGGGCTTCACAAAACCCCTTGGCAGTAAACAAGTAGAAATAATTTGGTCTTCTTACCTTAAATAAAGCTAAAATTTGTGAATAGGGGAGAAAGTCAGGAGATGAAACTGCATGAATTATGAATTCCTCAGTGTGAAAACTTAGTGCTTTTAGAATGGTTTAAAGAAAAGAGAAAGGCTATCAATCTTAACGATTAAATAGTCTGAGTATATGTACAGTATTTCACAAAATTAACATTCTTCTTGAGTGTCAATTCTGGCTGACATTCCTCTTTTGATCCTCACTTTACAGAACTATATCTCAGAAGTAGTCTTTCTGTTTTAACATCTCCTTTTTAATTTAACATTCCCCTATTGAATTTGGAAAACCTTTGTGTTCATTTCAATTTTCAGCTCTCTAGGGGGACATCATTATTTATGTTGAAAACACTGCAGATACATACTTTCTTTTCCTCAAAATTCTTTGAACACCACCTTTTTCAGAAGACAGGCTCCTGCTGACTATCAGCTGCAGTGACACAAGCACATGTTGCCTGGTGTGCCACACCAAGCTGTTTCCACTGCATCCTCACTCTGATATAATTGGCTGTAAGAAAGACCTCAGATGAGCACCATCCAGAGTTACAGTCAAACCTTCATTCACAGTTAGACTTTATGTCTTAGTTATTAAAATTCTTAAGCTTTAATTCATTTTGTCATTCCTGATTGTTTCTTTTTCTGAGAGTATATATTTTATTTGTCCCTGTAAAATAATCCTCCTGCACAAATGTTACTCTGTTATCCTGTTCTTTTCTCCTTTGGAAATGGAGAAACAGGCATGGGCTGGGGCAGGGTGTCAGGTGTGGAGATGAAGAGGGCATCTGCTTCCCATCTGCTTTATAAGTTCAGATGTTTTGTTGAATTAGGTATCAAATTTATGTGTTACAATGTCATGTTTACAGATAACAAACTGGGCCCTTCCATGCCACTTTACCTGCAGTTACCTCTGCCTCTTCTTTTCTGCCCAGATGTAAAGTCAGAACAATAATCTGATTTAAATTGTTGCTTATTTCAGCAGGTTTTGGATGGCGTTTTGTCTGACTGGTTACACTGTGCATGGAACACCTCTTCTTTCCCTTTCTGATATCCCTGTTCTGAAAGAATGGTTAGCTCATGGGTCCAATGATGATCAAAACAAAAGACATATTTTTCCTTACACAGGGGGATTTCATGGAGAAACAGGAAAAGATAACAGAATGTTGTAACCAAAACATGAATATAAATGCCTTTCGCTGATCTCAGTTGATCCAGGCTAACATTTACTCTTAGATGAAGTATATTTGCTATGTTTATTTATTTAAAGCAGCATTGTCAGACAGGAGACTGGATACTTGCAGAATACAAATAAGTAAGTAGGTAAATAAATAAATAAATAAATAAGCTGGACACTTCAGTGCATGGCCTTATTTTGTATTAATCTTTGGATATCTGGTATTGACTACTTCCAGGAATACTGGAGTATGCCATAAATTTGTGAATGCAAATAAGTGCATTTACATAAACTATCCTGCAAGAAAGGATTTCACCTTACGTGAAAATAATAAAAAAAAAATGCTCTGAATATTCTAAGTATAAAGGGCAGAGGGGAATGAGGACTATATCTTATTTTGTCGCCTTTCATAATACAGACTATGACTTAATATTCTACTCCAGAACAGAAGTACCATTGGCATCTGAATACTCAGAAAGTTAATAAGTTAATAAAGACCATCATTCTTCATGGAAAAAGTCTGTTTGTTTTTGCTATGTTGAGTAAACTAGCATCTGAAACGATGAAGGAACTGCATTTTGAATCAAAGGAGGACCTGGATGCTAACTGGATTAATCACACTGAAGGCTGTCAGTTCTACTTCCTATGAATCAAGGTTTTCTGATTGCCATAATGAAAACAATGAGGAAATGGGCCCTTTAGGTCAGCGCCACAGACAACAGACTATGAGGTACCCTGAAGTATGAGATATGACAACTGATTCTAAATCCTTTATGTATACTTAATTTTTGTGACCTTGATAAAATATCTCATTGTTTCCAGCTTCTTTTTTCTGTGCAAAGCTACTGTGAGGATGGTGATCTGTATCATTGCTAAGTGTCACCTGAGGGAACCATTGCAAACTATCTTTGTGTTACAAGAGGAAAGTATTTGCAAAGACGAAAGGATTCTTGCATCTCAGATTAAATGTACTAAGTTTGGGGCAGGGTTCATAAAACCCATAGATACAACCAAGAAAAGAATGCGGGAAAAGAACTGGAATATATGGGAGAAAGTAAGAAAGGAGGTATTGCTCTGCTAAAATTTTAAATGTGTAGCTAAACTTGATTCTGATTTAGTTCAAGGAACCACACAATCTCTAGAGGTCAATCTACACATTTCTACAAGCTTTATAAAATTCATTTATGTTATGATGAAAATATTTAAATTTTCCATGTATAAATGGAATTCAACATTGTAATATGTTGAAACTGACAATAAGAAAAAGGAGCAATGTGGAGATCTGTAAACACATAATGATTTGTTCTAATTGTATGAAATGCGTACAAGGATAAAAATCTAATAGTGACTAAAATTTAGATTCTAAATATTGAGTGATGACGTAAGAATTGCTGTATTTTGGTACTAAGAAAACAGATTTTGAAGGAAAAAGAAGTTGGTTGCAGAAAATGAAACAAACTGATGTTTGACTGCAGTGAATTATCCATAGGGAGCTATTAGATCTTATGGAGAAAAATACTTGCTTCTTTTTTTTTTTTTGGCTTTCCAAACAGCAAAATGTCTCAAAGTGATGATCGCAGGAAAAGAGGAATATCTAGGAAAATATTGCAATACTGACACTTGTTTGCATACTTGTGGTTACCTTAATTTTTCAAGCTTATACTACCTTCCCTGTGTAGGTCTGCAAGTTTTTGGACATATATGAATAACCTCCACTGCTACTGTATTTATCATATCCATTCTTAATACAAGGTAGTCAACCAAAATAATATTCAAACTGGTGCCCTGAATTGAGGTAAGATTCCTCTTGATAATACTTTTCTTGGCACAAACTACTTCCTCCTCTTTGCCACGGCAAACTGACGTATTAGGATCAAGTTCCCACATAGTCTACTGATCTGTATGTGAGGGGAGAGTTAATGGTTGATTCCATGTTAACCAGCAAGACAAGCCTGATAAGAACACACAAACCTTAAAACTCAAGTTTTAAGGAAAACAAAATGTGAACTGGAAATAAATTAATGCAATAAATTAAACCAGATGAGGATCCTCAAGTTTGCTACTTCTTTCAGCAATGTGCATTTGATAATCTTTTATGATCAATGAACTTCAATGGGCTTTGTTGGTTTTAATCAACTCCCCTTATTTTTGCTCAGTGATCTAAGGATTGATTGGGAAAAATCTTAATTATCCAATGCATTTGGAATTTCCCTTCTCTAATTATTCTCCTCCGTTGTGCTTGTTTCTCTCCTATGTTGGATTTCTTTCTAGTCAACTGCAATTCCTTAGGCTACATCTGCAATGAAATCCAGAGGTGTGATTTCAGCACATTCCATACCTGAGCTAGCTTTAACCTCACTAGTTTGTTTAATGATAGCAATTAAGTCATTGGTTATGTATTCAATAGCGGATGTCCTTGCAACTGCAGTTCCACTTCTGTGAGTAATCAGATAGATTATAGTTGTATTGGATATATCTATCTGTGTTGCAATCACAACTTCGGCAGCAGCATAGGTATAGCAATAGTTTATAGAGACGTAACTCAACTAATAGACAATTCATAAGGTATAAGAAAATTTAGGAGTAATTTCTGATACATTTGGCAATCTGCATCATGGTGGGTGCTGTCAAAGAAAATCAATAGCTTATTGCAGGCAAATGAAAGCAAAGTCATAAAAATATGGGATTGAAATTGGATAAACAGAATGGAAACCTGATTCCAATGCCATTGTACTCATTAAGATCTGATAAGAACTTATATCAAAATGTTACAGGTTGACATGTAAGCAATTAACAAACTGCTAGGCCACCTGGATGCTCATAAGTCTATGGGGCCGGATAATATCCACCCAAGAGTACTGAGGGGAGGTCCTGGACAAATGGAGGCTTGCCAATATGATGCCCATCTACAAGAAGGGCCAGAAGGAGGATCTGGGAACTACAGGCCTGTCAGCCTGACTTTGGTGCCAGCAAAGATTATGAAGTGGTTCTTCTTGAGAGCGCTCACAAGGCATATGCGGGACAACCAAGGGATCAGGCCCAGCCAGCACAGGTTCATGGAAGGCAGGCCCTGCTTGACCAACCTGATCTCCTTCTGTGATGAGGTGACACACCTAGTGGATGAGGGAAACGCTGTGGATGTGGTCTATCTGGACTTCAGTAAAGCCTTTGACACTGTCTCCCACGGCATTCTCCTAGAGAAGCTGGCAGCTCATGACTTGGATAGGTGTACTGGCTGGATGGCCGAGCCCAGAGAGTTGTGGTCAACAGAGTTAAATCCAGTTGGCGATCGGTCATGAGTGATATTCTCCAGGGCTCAGTTTTGGGGCCAGTCCTGTTCAATATCTTTATCAACAATCTGGATGAGGGGATTGAGTGCTCCCTCAGTAAGTTTGCAGACGACACCAAGTTGGGTGGGAGTGTTGATCTGCTGGAGGGTAGGAAGGCCTTGCAGAGGGATCTGGACAGGCTGGATCAATGGGCTGAGGCCAACCGTATGAGGTTTGACAAGGCCAAGTGCCGGGTCCTGCACTTTGGCCACAACAACCCCAGGCAACGCTACAGGCTTGGGGAAGAGTGGCTGGAAAGCTGCCCAGAGGAAAAGGACCTGGGGGTGCTGATTGACAGCTGGCTGAACATGAGCCGGCAGTGTGCCCAGGTGGCCAAGAAGGCCAACGGCATCCTGGCCTGTATCCGAAATAGTGTGGCCAGCAGGACCAGGGAGGTGATCGTGCCCCTGTACTGGGCACTGGTGTGGCCGCACCTGGAATACTGTGTTCAGTTTTGGGCCCCTCACAACAAGAAGGACATGGAGGTGTTGGAGCGTGTCAACGAAGCTGGTGAAGGGTCTGGAGCACAAGTCTTACGAGGAGCGGCTGAGGGAACTTGGGTTGTTTAGCCTGGAGAAGAGGAGGCTGAGGGGAGACCTCATCACACTCTACAACTACCTGAAAGGAGGTTGTAGCGAGGTGGGTGTTGGTCTCTTCTGCCAAGGAACTAGCAATAGGACGAGAGGAGATGGCCTCAAGTTGCACCAAGGGAGGTTTAGATTGGACATTAGGAGAAATTTCTTTACTGAAAGAGTGGTCAGGCCTTGGAACAGGCTGCCCAGGGAAGTGGTGGAGTCACCATCCCTGGAAGTATTTAAAAGACGTGTAGATGAGGCGCTTAGGGACATGGTTTAGTGGGTGTGGTGGTGTTGGGTTGACAGTTGGACTCAATGATCTTAGAGGTCTTTTCCAACCTTAATGATTCTAGGATTCTATGATTTTACAGCTAAACTCACTAGTTTCCAAAATAGCATACAATAACATTGAAGACTTATTCAAATTTAGTTCTCTGAGGAAAGAAAATATGTTGGTTTTCTGGCTTTAGTACACTGTTTTCCATAGAAGATCCACATTCTTGACCATTGAGGCACCACTGCCATAATTATTTAGAAATTAGGGATAGTGGTCACATATAAACTTGCTGGTGGCCACATTTCAGATTGTTTGAGATGAACAAAGCTCAGGCTTCTGCTTGTGCAGGATTGAGTTCTCCAGCACCCTGATGAATACTTTGTTGGCAGTATTTTCCCCACATACCTAAAGCTATGCTATATACAAACATTTCCCTTTATTGAGCAACATAAGCCACAATTGAGAGGACAATTCTGGGAACAGATGTATAAAAATTATTAAACTTTCACCTCAGAAGTCAGATGCAATTTGATGAGTGTTATTTCTATTGTTAATATCACACTGAGTGAAAAAATCTTAAGTAAAATATTTAGGCTTTACATGTTACACCAGAACACTATGAATACAAAAGATATTAAAAAAAGCAAGTGACTTAAATGAGAAAGAAATGTGGTCATGTACTTGTAACACTAATTAAAGAGGTAGAAGAAACATATCCTTCAACATTGCTTGAACATTACTCTTGTACCTTTTTTTCTAACCTCCAGTATCACCTGTGCTGGTTCATGCCACCAATTTGTCAGCTATTTCACATTAAGTTGCACCTTATGTTTATCTGTAAGAAAATTTCTAAGAAGAAATGAGTATGCAAACAGAAAAAGGAGAATTAATTATTTGAAAGTGTGCTTTTTCATGGAGTGTAGAATCATAGAAACATAGAATAGTTTGGGTTGGGAGGGACCTTCTTTTGATGCAGCCCAGGATACGGTTGGCCTTCTGTGCTGCGAGCGTGCATTGTTGCCTCATGTCCAGCTTTTTCTTCACCAGTATCCCCAAATGCTTCTCAGCAGGGCTGCTCTCAATCCCTTCATGCCCCAGCGTGTATCAATATTGGGGGTTGCCCCGACCCAGGTGCAGGACCCTGCCCTTTACCTTGTTGAACCTCATGAGGTTCACACGGGCCCACTTTTCGAGCTTGTTTAGGTCCCTCTGGATGGACATCCCATCCCTCAGGCGTGTCAACCACACCACTCAGCTTGGTGTCATCTGCAACCTTGCTGAGGGTGCACTCAATCCCAGTGTCTATGTCATTGATGAAGACATTAAACAATACTTGTACCAGTACTGTCCCTGTGGGACACCGCTTGTCACTGATCTCCATCTGGACGTTAAGCCCGTTGACCACTACCCTCTGGATGCGACCATCCAACCAATTCC